>JAPEIZ010041860.1:0-11757 GCA_026122275.1 Junonia oenone
CAGATGAACATACATACATACATACATACATACATACATACATACATACATACATACATACATACATACATACATACCTACATACATTCATACATAGCCTGTCAAAATCATAACCCTCCTTTTGCTTTTCCGTAGTCGGAGAAAAAAATAATATCAAGTAAATGGAAATTTTAATGTGGATTTATTAACTTTCGACTTTTTGTGTACTTTACTTTGCAAGTTGCTGTTTTAAAAACTATATTAACTTTATTGTGTAGTGTCAGTTAATATCATAATAAAAAATAAACGTTTCTAATTTTACGCACTCACAATTATTATTTTAATGATAGCTTCTTATGTAACTTCTTAGCGCAAATAACGAAAAAGAGGAATAGATTCTCTCAATATAACCACAGGACATTTCTAAAAATAGGAGCGAGCAACTTTTATGAGAAGAACATAATCTTCGCAACAAACGAGAGCCAACCTTTTGATGCTAAAAATACTTCAGCCATATGATATAATATTCTTCAGGAGACAGGGTTAAATTAAGAGAAAGGCATCTAATCTAAATCCGTGGTATTTCGACAAATAACACATAATTCAGAGGTATCCGAAAATTATTTTTTATTCTAAAAAGATAATTAAATAAATTAATCAAGAATAATACAAAATGGATTAAGCCATTTTTTTCATTATCTCGGAATTAGGTATCTTTACCTTAATATAACTATTATTTTAGATAATATATTCATACTTAAAAAGGTGTATTATGCTCATTCGCGATATTGCTAATACTATTTTCTCAGGCGCTGGTAATAAATGTAAATTATGAGATTAAATGTTAATCCTATGAAAGGTTTAATATGGAGCTAGTAATCATAAAAGCAAAAGAGAATAAGGACGTTTTAATGAACTAGGTTCCACAGAGTTTTTTAATATTAAAAGCTTTATTTCATTTATATGTAGGTTATTACGTTTGGGCGGTGCAAGCTTGTTATAAAAATAAGTTCAAAAACTAACACCCGACTACTGAAAAGCAGGAAACAAGAAAATCCCGTAAAATAGCCGTGGTCATATGCTACTTTTCCCTAGAAGATATTACTTTATTAGAATAAGTATCATATATGAATATGAATTGGATATATGGATAAATATAATGTTAATATTAATTTTTAGACCCTTTTACCGCATGACATAATTATGTAAATTTCTTCAATTCAATGTTAAGTATTGTAATCATAAGTTTATTTACTCCAATATTGTTTAGATTTATATTCAGTTTTTATTAGATATTGACATTTTTTATTGTACCATGTACCTATAGATATTTTATTCAAGACATGATGGTTGCCTTAATTATTCTAATAGTGTAGTTTGATTGCATGATTCATTGTAATTTAATATAATATTTGCATACCAAATCGGTTGAATATGATAAGGACATGATTAATGTAAGATCTTATGTAACCATATTCTTGCAAATAAATTTCAATTTCATTTCATTTCATACATACATACATACACACATACATATATACATACATAGCCTGTCAAAATCATAACCCGCCTTTTGCTTTGCCGTAGTCGGGTAAAAATCGTTCCAATTTGTCGTTTCAAAAATTAGGACATTTCAAACATAAGTAATAAGATGTAATAAAAAAAAGGCGAAAACTAAAACTGTTTATTTTTTCCCATTAGAATACAGAAAACAGTCTGAGTGTTAAATGACTATTTATTCCAGAAATTAAAAACAAATTTAGTTTTAATTTTCATTACAATATTATATTCGATATATAGCGTCTCTACCAGAAATAAACTGTTGACCATTAAATTGTTTTACCTAAAACACATATAAAGAATTTTATATATATCCTCCAAACAAACAAGAAGAGGAAACGACCATAATGGAGCTTTTTAGTAGAAAAAACGTAAAAACGATATATCTTTGTGATACAACATTTTAATAAGATTCAAACAAAGGTTCTCAAAGAGATATTAAAACAATAGACGTCACGTCTTCTGCAGGTTTTTGAAGTCCAATTTTAATAAATTTACTCCTGCTTTATTATTAAATAAATGTGAGTAACAAACTGGCGAATAACTTATTGACTTCATAAGGAAAAAAAACTGAAAGTAAATACATAAGGAAACGGACTTTAGACTTTAGAAGTCTGTCGTACCATATAGTTTTCGCTCATCTACGGTATTGCTAATTGTATTATTTTAGGCGCTACACATAAATGTACAATATATACGTACTTACTAAAAATTTTTATATTATATACTCAGCTTTTGTACAAAACAAGTAAGTGTGAAGCAAAAGGAAATGGGTACTAGTGTTATAATGAACTACACATTACTAAATATTTATACGATTCAAATTTGAACTTTATTTCCTTCTTCAGAGGGTTTTAAATTGCTCACCATTTGCTATACAGGAAAATTCGTATAATGCTGTATGAATTCAATGAATGCTGACAATTACAAAGGTTTTCGTGCTTTTTTGTAAAATAAATACAAAGCGCATTTTACGCGTGTATTTCATGATTTGCATATTTTTATTAATTCGTTCAAAAATATACAAATGTAAGTAACATTAATTACTAGTATTATATAGCAATCATTTAAATAAAAAATAAACCTTTTAATTATTTGCATTAAAGTTTTATACGTACTGAAGGTATTGTTTGTTCACTTACGATTTATTACCTAATAGGTATATTGTTGCTACCTATATAGTAAAAAAAACCTTATCTTTGTTACAATTTCTTTTGCAAAGTTAGTTTTTTTTGCATAAGAGAAAATCCTCATAGAGTATTACTATATCAATTTCGACATATAAATTTGTTTCTATTGTGAACAAAATTAGGGGTAATTACCTCCATTGAGCCCACCACTTCCTAGATCCGCGCCAGAATTGCACGACATTATTATGTTCTATAACAACTTTTCAACAAATATTTACAAAATAGCGGTTGCTTGCGGCTTGCGGATTTTGTTACAAACTATTATTGCGGATATTTGTTCAAGTTTTGATATTTTAAACTCGGCTCTATACGAAAATACAATAGTATTTGAGAGTTGAGAAATCTTTTAAAGGGAATGTATCGTGTCGATTGCATACCTAGAGCTGTAAGCTATTTAGTAATTGTTTATGTTACATAACCCGGTAATTTGAGATATACACAGCATAAAAAATATCGCAATAAAGCGAAGTTGTGTCAATACGTGCAGCACATTCCTATGATCAGCTTCACGTTTCAGATATCGACGTTTTATTATTAGGCTGTTTATTGTAGCTACGCTCATATCTATATGTAAAAATCTATGCTACTTTTCGTTGTATTTTTATAACTCAAGAAGGGGCTCACTAATCCAAACCAAATGTTAAAGCTTTGTTCGTACTATTTGCCCGCAAGGTTGCCGGAGCGGGCTGAATGTGGGTTGCGGAGAAACGGGATGTTTGGCGCAATGTCCCTATGTCCAGCAGTGGACTGCGATTGGCTGACAACGACGACGACATACTATTTAGTCGATGGTTTATGTGAAATTTGCATAAAATCGGTTGAGCAGCTCCTCATTTATCACATTATTTGTAACAAATAAATCCAACGAAAATATTCCTCATTTTTATAACCTTGCGTTTGTTAAGAAAACACACAAGGCACTTTTAGTAAATATTTATCTTTTAGTAAATTAAATATAAATATATCCCATATTTCTACTTACTTTTAATAAATGCTATTAATAAAATTAAATTCTACGATTTATATAAGAAAGCTATAACTTTATTAATAAGTCATAAACGCCACAGAAATAAGAACGCGCAGAGGGTCGTCGTAATAAAGCGAAGTTGTGTCAATACGTGCAGCACATTCCAATGATCAGCTCCGCGTTTCAGATATCGACGTTTTATTATAAGAATACCAGTTTATTTTAGGCTACGCTCTTATATATCTATACTAATATATATAATACATAATATAATATATAAAAAAACTCGTATAATGAAGATGGTTATTAGTTATATTAAATCATACAACGACTCGTAGCAGAAAACCGTAATTCCGAGTAAAACCATAAATGATAGACCTTAGAAGTCGAGTTTCATCAGACCTCTCTTAGTAGATCGTGCAGCCAAAAAACAATTGCCTGAGGCCCTTTTCTCACAAAGCGACTCTCAAGAAATTTGTATTTCGTACTAGTGTCATACGCGTCGCCTGGTTTGCGTCTCTGTCGCGTAGCATCTGAATAGCTTCGTGAGAGAAGGGCCTAAGAGTTACGATTCCAGAGACATCGTGATGTGTCACTACATCATGATAAATCTATATAAACAGAGTGTCCCGAAAATCAACAAATAATTTGAAATTTGTTATAAACTCATTGGCGTTCGTAAAACCTAATATTGTACTTGGGGTACAGATGTCCCTTGTGATGTCATTTGCGTTAAATTTCGACAGTTACCAGACTAATTGATATTCATTGTTACCTTCCCTTAGTCGTTTCGTGGAGGTAATCCGAAGATATTAAAGGTAATGCTCGCTTGCGGAGATAATGTTATTTTAGCCTTTATACTAAGGGAGTTAAAGGCTTCTTTTCCTTATTTAACGGGTTATGAAAGCAAAAAGCATTTTTAATAATAATTAGTCTATTATAATTCCTAAGTTTAATGAGTTGAAAGCTACCCTTTAATTATAAATATATCTACTAAATTCCAAAATGTCAACAAATTACATAGATTTTTAATAACGCGTAATTAAATTTAGGACGTAGGTACATACATCGTACACATATATATGTTATGCAATATCACGATATTAAAATTCAATTTGCAATATGAAAGTGGTAGAAAATGTTAATAAAACTTATTTTCCATATATTAAGCTACCAACGCAACTTTATATCAAGATAAACCGTGGTTTCTATCAAAATAAATGACCTATCACCCACGACTGCCCACGAAAAAGAAAATTTCATTGAATACTTCGAGCGTAGGTTTACTAGTTATGGTGTATTTGAGCTTTAAGTTTTAATACTTACACAGGTCTCTATGCAATAATTTTTAAGTGATTTATATAATATTTCTATATGTAATATTTTTCAGATTTTTTTATATTTCTGTCCCTCCATATCTTAGTCATTTGTGCGCCGATTTATATTGTATTATAATAGCAATAATACAAGCTTTACACTCAACGACCCCCAGTAAGAATATAGGATCTTGTGTCCGAGGTCCGGATCACACACACAACTCCCAGACCACGACAGAGATCCATATGGCCAATACATAATTATGTCTACCATGAGCGGAGTTTGAACCCGCGACCTTTAGCGCTTTAGTCAGTTGCAGTAACCACTGCATCAACACTGTGTACTTGTTTGTGATAAATTCAATTTTTATTTACAGTTTAAGGTAACGCTATTCTTTGAGTAGTTTCATAGTTACTTACTCAAGTAGTAACGTTCCTAAAAATGATGTTTTTCTTCAAAATAAAATGATCCTGTTATTTAAATCCACTAGACTCTCCCATTCACTGTGTACCGAGTATTTTATTAAGGCAGTGGTATAGATGACGCACAAGTACAAAAGTTTAATAATAAAGCCTTTGAGATTTGCCCGAAGAATTAAATTATAAATGCGGTCTCTAAAGGTCTTTTGTAAGCGGAATTTGTCGCTCAGATTTTTTTAAACAGAACTTTTTTTTACAATTAAATTTACCATACTAAGAATGAATATTTATTTGGGAAAAATATGAATTTCAAGAAATTTTATGAAAATTTTAAGATAATGGCGGTTGCTTGTGTTTAAAATTTTCACGCTGCGCAAATAAATTATTATTAATTCGAAATGAATTTAAAGTTGCAGTCGGTATAAAAGCGATTATAAATAAAAGCGGTAATTCTATACCGTTGATTTTTTGCATAATTATAATAATTCATTTGTTGGTTCCTCGATGAATTATTTTAAAATTTATATCTAATTTGTCCTATACTTATAAAAATATAAATTTTGTAGATTTCGTACGCATATCCTAGAGATAATCTAAAATTATAACCTATTTCCCATTATCTCTATAACGATTTTAACGATACTTTTTACACATTTTTTATTAATACCTAATAACCTCAAAAACTAATTTAAGTAATTCGTAAATGTAATAGCAACATAAGTTTAATATTCCTACACCATTATACCGAATAATTGTATTAATTATCAACGCACGTAAAACAGTTCTAGGAAATATCGTTTATTACATTTCTAATTAACGTTAATATTAAAAAACTCATAAAAATACTTACACGCCATGGCCCACTTATTACACACGCAGTCGGCATTAAAGAAAAAAATTACATGTTAAAAATATTCACACAGAATTTACACTGAACGGCTAATCTCACGCAATGATTAGCGCGACAAAACACAGATACGTGCACAAATAATCACCTGTGCATACATCCCACAGCTTGCACAGACACAAAATCAATGCACAGAAACGAAAACGATGCACAGAAACGATTTTTCACATAATCAAATCATGTTTTCATAAAAGATCACTGTGATTCATGCACAAAAGATCGGCTACGAGAACCGCGTAGACCCGGCTATGCGCTACGAAAAACCGCGAGAGACTGACGTAGCTTCGTAGCATGTTGTAGCCAAAGGCTTTGCGCAAACTGTACGGTGGGCAACGACGTGTATTTTCTAATAGCTCTTATTGCTATAGTCATAAAGTTCAAAATGGTTTTTTAATAATTGATATGGTTCGATGTACAGTTCAACCACGAAGCACATTTGTGTGCGTTAACAATAGCAAATGTAAATACACGTATATTTTTAGTTAATTAACATGTAAAACGCAATTCGGCCGACTACTTTTGGCTGTTGATTTAAACTGTTTATAACTGAATTGATAATGTGTTCGTGCATTAGCAAATAGCCTAAAAGTAAAAGAATAACTGGAATTATAAGCAATTTCCTAAATGGTGTCTCTAATAAAGAAAACATCGAAATGAATAACAAAACTAATAACAAAAGCTAAACAAAAATACAGAAAGGCTTAACATTGTTAACGAATTCTACTAGCCTTAGAAATCTGAGCAGCAAACAAATGCTTCATGAATGAGGTATGTTGAATTGGCGTTTTATAAATATTTTTAAAACCTAAGAAATTTTTGTTTGAAAGTGTTATTTCATATTTTTGCGCTTGATATACCGTTTATTGAATTTGAGCTTAATCTCTTACAATATTTTCTTCTTTAATATAAAACGATAGATATCTCGTTTAATGAAATAGCATTTAGGCTCTATAATATAACTTTTATGTGAAAAATACTCCTAGTTACAATTTACTCCCAGTACAAATTTCGTACAAAGGGTGAATTAATAATTCATAAATTCTTTATGTTTCTATTACCAAATCTCAGTGTGGTAAATTTTTTTGTCCGCCAGATTTATTAATAAAAGCGGGAAAGGAAAAAAATTAAGTTTATTTAATAGCTTTTTTGGAGTACCTATTTTTTGTTTTAATTTTTTAACAACTAATAAAATTTAATATTTTTGCAAAATAATCGATTTAATTAAAAATATTTAAACAAACATATTTTACAAATTATCTGCAATTTAAACACTTCGCATTTAAAACTCTGTGTTTTATTTTTAAAAAATGTTTTTATCATTACATATACAAAATACATAATATTTTTCGGACTGCGGATAAAAATTGCATAACCCATTCAGATGAAAATTGCAAAACGAAGTATTTTAATATTTTATTAATGACTCACCTTACTTATTACTTTCCATAAAATGAATATTACTTTTCTTCCATACGTTTGTGTACGAATATTTTTTGTAGATTATGGAATATAACTTACCTACAGTTATTCTTACACAAAACAATATGAAACGATTCGCAATGAACGCAGCTCATAAAAGCATTAACATAAAGTTTTACGATTTAACAGACTTATGAAAATTATTTCATAATCATAAATAAAGGGTTTCTTCTGACATTTATGGCTGAAATTTGAACTATCTAACTAGCAGCCACCGACTATAAGACATTTTTAGTGATGGCATTCATTTTATTTTTCAAGGAATCCTCCTTCATAAAAATTACTAGCATATCGCCTCGGCTTCGAACGGGTATTCCTTGCTTTTATTTTTATATAATGTTCAATAGAGATAGCGTAGCTGTCAACAGTAAACATTTTTTTTAATTCGGCCAAGTAGTTTCGGAGTCTAATCATTTCAAACAAACCTACAATCAAATCTTTCCTCTTTATAATATTACTGTCGATAAACTTTAACCAGGCCAAATTTTTATCTCATCCGGTCGCTGAATTGCCGTAAATCATATTATTTCAAAAGAAGTACCTAAATAAAAAACAGTTCTACCGCCTCCACCACTAACATCAGCATCTTATATTATAGTATGGATAAAATTCCATTACCCGCCCCGCTGAAAATATTTCCGCCATTTGTCCTCCAAAACAAATAAGGCCATCTCAACAGAGATCAATTTTATTGCTATTTAGATCAAAACATAAAAAATATATAAATATGTTAAAACCGAAACAGGGCCATATATTTATGATGGTCGATTTTTTTTATTTTTTTTTCTTTATTTTATAACGAAGTTTTATATGTTATTTTTATTTTTCTGACTCGTAATATTGTTTTTTAAAGAGCTAGTTACATTTTCATGACAATACTCTAAAATCACGTGAAATCTTTCTCTAAAAATTATATTATATTTTATAATAACATATTTTTTAAAGTTAGTATAAAAAATCACATAATATATTTATTATATCTACCTTCCTTAAAAATTATGCCTTACATAATACAAACAAATGCTTCAAAACAATAAATAAGTTAGAAAATTTTTAATTTTAATAATTAAACCACATTTCTATTTACCTGAATAAATTCTCTGCAGTAGGTTACTCGAGAATGAATAAAAAGAACGAAAAAAAGTAATAACGTTCATTCATTTGAAATTAGTCCCAGAGTTTATTTCAATGTTTTTTTTTTCGGCCATCAAATCCTTTTAGTTATAATTTTATTACTTTTATTTTATTTTTTATGATTTGAATCTGACAGCTTGATTTCTGATATTTTTTTTAACACAAAGATATTTCATAGTATTTATGTAATGGTGTCGTAGTGTGTAATTTGTATTTTTTTATTATTTTAACGTATTTATACACATTACATAAGAAAGTCTATACTTTTCATATTGGTGTAGTTTCCACATTTCATGTAGGTACTCCCTATATGAAACTACTACCTGCATTCGCCGATTTTTGGTACAATGAGAAAAGTATAAAATTTTCGTTTTACACACACTATGACGATATAATGCCTATTTGACATATTTTCCATATGAGAAAATATAAAAGAGAAATTTGCCAAAGCTCGAATGCCGAAATAATTTTTGTATTTTATATCCAGTTTTTACTCATACATATTCATTTTGAATAAAACAACAAGAAGAACAAATAAGATTTTTAAACGAATGTTTGTTTAATACAACTCAATTTACATTGTCAATATTTCGATACTCTCTCATAGTATTTGGAAATATATCTTGAAACCAGCCACATGGGTCTCTCCTGCCATTCCAGCAAAAGGGATTTACTCGGAGTTACCTGGAAAAGAAAATTGGATATTTCAAAAGACTTTCTTACTTATCTACATATATATGTTTGTCTGTATGTATTATAAATAAGTTTTGCCATGATATTGTGATTTATCACGAGATCTCTAGACAGGCGCGGTCCGAGATGGGGGTCACAGGGGACATGACCCCCCTCCCCCCCAAAACCATTCATGTCAAATGAATAATCTTTGTTAACAAAGTTAAAATTAAAAAAAAAACATGTCAAAATCTGCAGTTTTAAAACTTACTAAAATAAACTAAGTGACTTATAAGAAATAGCACCGAATAACTGCCATAGTTAGTCTAGTATTTTATTTGTGACACCCCCCCCCAAACATCTGACCCTCCCCAAAATTTCAAGCTGCGACCGCGCCTGTCTCTAGAACAGTAAATACTAACATCTTAAAACTTAACAGAAATATCCCTTTTGCAGTATATAATAGTTAGATCCAGTAAGAATGGATTTACCAATATCTATTTCTAAAGGGGTAAAAGAAATAAATAAAATATATTTCTAAGCAAAAGTGCGTAAGTGAAGTTTTTCAATATATTTTTGGGAACAATATTCTTTTTTATTGACGAGTAATTTTATAACTTCGTCGACTTCGATTATTATCGGTAAATCGAAGATATTAAAACAGTTTTATTTTTTTAAAGGTTAATTTATTTAACTCATTTTTTCCTCTACTTCATCCACATTTATATCGTTTTTGTTAAAGATACCAAGTGTCTCTAGAAATTATTTTTCTGCCATGCAGCTATTGCCTTATATAATTTTAGGTTGTAATTAAGTTAGAAGTTTGTAGTATATAGTTCAAGGTTTTCCTCAAATTCCAGTTAGCTATATTTACTTTATAATGATTTCACACTACCGGATTCCTATTTAATGACATAATGACAACTAACAACTTTAAAGCAATTATTAACCTTGACTTGATTATTGAATTGATAATAATTTGCGCATTTGATATAGCAAAAGTTATATCAATTACCTATATAATAAGATTAAGCTGTTCATACCAATAGTAAAATAAACGCAAATATTACGAAAAAAAATAGTAAAATAAATACGTATAAACGCTTCATACTCAAAGGCCCCTTGTTTATAAAATCCTTTATCGGGGGTTCGACAACACACATAATAAACACGCCCAGACAACGACAAACATATGGCCAATACATATCATAATCGGGGATCGAACATGCGACCGCGATGCGCCAACTCTGTCAATTACTATTATAAAACAAAATACATAATTACGAAAATTACTACCTGGTCTTCTTCCAACCTATTGACTAACGTGACACACACATCTGCTGATCTTAACCCAGCTTCTCTCGTCATGGCTGCAAAGGCAGTCGCCTCCATTTCAATATTCTTCACACCCAAGCCCACCAGGGTTTTGATGAAGGCAACTTTATCGTCCTCTGTGTAATCGCAGAACGGTCCATCGAGACGACCTTGACCTGTCAACATATGACGATTAAGAAGTGTTAGAGGAACTATTTGGATACACGATTGAGTGGTTGCCAAAAGACGGTTGTTGATGTCGAGACAGAGGACATAACGATAGAGGGATATAATATTGTATGGAGAACTGGAAAAGAGACATGCATAACTAACAGTGGTGGTGTTATTATTCCCTTCTCGATTATCTCGATTAGTAGTAATATAACAGTATGTAAATGTCTCACTACTGGACAAAGGCCTCTATTGTTTTTTTTATTTTTTATTTTATTTTATTAACCCATTTAGACTGATGATTATTTTTGTAAAAAATATAGCGGATGTTTTCAGAAAACTAATGTAATTAGGTTGTGATCCTTTGACAAAGATCCGAAACAGACACAAAAAGGTAACTAAATAAAATATCTACTATATAACCAAGCAGTTGTATTTGTTAATGCTACAGGCGTGGTTTTTTATGTAACAAATAATAATATTAAATGTGGGTATGTGTATCAATAACTATTGATTTTACAGTTAACAAATTAGATAAAAAGTTTTAATGATAAGTTTTACTTAGGGAAATAGCAGATAAATGAGAAAAAATATAAGCAAGCGAGAAAATTTGATGCAGTTTATCATGGAAGCAAAAAGTTATGTTCT
>JAPEIZ010042928.1:0-11755 GCA_026122275.1 Junonia oenone
GAGGGAACATAGCTTTGCACAAACAAACACACAAACATCTCTCACCCTAAACGCATATACCGGCTCCGTTCCGTCGTGGGTAAAAAATAAATACGAGGGTAAAAATAATTTTAAAATTTTTAATAAACAACATTAATGATTATTCTGTTTTATTTATGGGTTTAAAATAAAGAAATAAAAAAAAAAAAAACGTTCATGGATACTGTATCAGATGTCTGTAAATATAACACAATCACAAACACACACACGAGGACAAACATTCGTATGACCCCTGGCCAATATTGATGCTTATCACCAGCGGGTGTCGAATCCTCGACCCTTAGTAGCTTAGTCACTTGCAGTAATCACTCCGCCAACGTTGTCATATATAATGTGAGAATACAATTTTATCAAGGTCAAATTTAAAACCGTAAGTCCCAATAGTGACAGATTAAAATCTGGATAAGAAACTTTGACATCCATAAGCGTGTTTACAATTCGTCTCGTGCTTTGCGTTAAAGAAAAACATCAAGAGAAAACCCGCAAGTTTCAATTGAATTTTCGAGACATAATGGCAAAAGTGTGGCGGAGTGTGCTTTAATACATTCTTCTTGTAAGAAGAATGATGTCTTGACTTCTGTGTTACAGTTACTAATGCTTATATGAAGATTTACATACATAGATGCTATACATAGTATGTGTATGTAGATTTCAAAAGTAATGTTTGTGTAAAGCTGTATCATGCTTTACAAATCCTGATAGCATTATGAATAAGCCAATGCAAGTGAAATTAACTTATTCACATATTTTCAGACATTTGAAAATAATATTTATATTAGACGAGTTTATCATTACTCTATCCTGAATAGACGCAAAATGGTAGGCCTTTCATTTTCACGCTGTTAATATTCGATTCAATGACTGCACAAATTACACCGAACAAAATATTAAATGATATGTCGACTGTCGAGGGGTGTTAAAAATATATATTTATTATAGCCGACATAATTCCGTTACATCGTTATTTTAACGCCAATTAAACAGGTTGCGGTTTTACTACGGGCCTGTTGAAATCGTGACGGCGAATACAGAAAAATCCTTAGCTCATGTTACTTTTTAATTTTTTTTCCTGTTTGAATTTTTGTTCGGTTCAGTTTGCACTAGTTCGTGATTTATATGTGTTCACTATAAAGTACTGGTTTAGGTTTGAAACGCGTGATTTGTTTATATTTTTTTAATTTTTTATTTAAATGCTTTTAGCATTATAATTGCGTTATTTTTATAAAAACGCAGTAGTTATTATTTGGATATTTGCTTTCCCTAAATACATCGGCATCTTAACACTACATGATATAAAAATAATATATAATTAATAATAATATAAATATAATATAAAAATAATACAGTTTCTGTTTAGAATAGCAATTAAAATGACACTTTTTTAAAATTATTTTAGGAACTACGTTCATAAACGTGCCAGTACATATTATATCCATTATATTATGTAAGTCATAAAAGTAAAAAGACTATAATATAACACGAAAGCTTTATCTTTTCTTTTTAACTTATGTCAAGTACCTATTAGTCACGAAGAGAATATTATTGTAAGCAAGGGGCCCGTTGATGTCAACGGATATAAATAAAAGTGCTAAGCATAAAAGCGTGCATACTAAAATTAATATTATTCCCTTCTGAACTCTCTATCACTACATTACATTACTATGCACTTTCTCTAGAAAAGTTTTATCATCTTTACTTCGTTTTATATGTGACAATGTGATGTAGCGTGATAAATACTTAATAGTGTGTAAGTAAAATAATTATTCATAAGGTATAAGACCTTTTTAATACCTTAAAAATAAGCAACATTCTTTAATTTAATTTTTTTATACGTTAAATTGAACAATGTGGCATACCAATGTATGCCACATTGTTCAATTTCACGGAAGAAGCAGCGTGATTAGATTCTTTAAGGACGTCTCACGGGTTGTTTTGTATTTAAATAAATGTATATAATATCTTCTAACAAGGTTTTCCTTTTAAGTTTAATGCACGCGGTAGAACCATTTTAAATAGGTACATGCGTGTCGAAATAATAAAAAGTTATTTTGAAGGCGAAATATTCAAAACTGTTTATGATATTCAAAATTGATATTATTGACAATGTCATATACAGGCAATGGTGGCTGGGGTTTTTACTAATTGTGTATACGACCTTATCTTTAACGTAAATAAATGTAAAATTATGTGTATGTGCCGTAAAATCTTGGGCTAAAATATTCATCAGTTGATTAAGATTATTAATTGGCATCATTGAAATAAATAAATCGTAGAGAATTTAATTAAAAACAAATCCGATAAATAAAGTAAACATACATAAATATTTCAAATCTTTTCAGTGCAGCAGGTACTCGTATAGTTACAAATAGATACCCATAAAGTTCCCAATTTTAAAATTAAAACTCCCGTCCAATTAACTTGAAATTGGCTCTCTTATCTCTCGTACTAAAGAAACTTGGCGCGAATGATTTTGGTTCATATTTCTGTTCTTCCAATGTAAATCTACGAAGAAGCCACGCTAAGCCACACTTAACTTGTACACGAGCAAAATTGGTTCCTAGAAGTAAATAAAGTAGCGTTACTTTACATTTTGTAAAATATTAAAAGATGAAATTAAAACGTAAAGAGCAAATGAAAAAATAATCGTAATTTTATATTAAAACTTTTACAGGATCATCTAATAGCATCATTTATAAAATGCGTGTAAAATTTAATACTTACCGATGCACTTACGGTTTCCTCCACCAAAAGCCAAGTACCCAAAATTAACAATTTTTGGTTTATTTTTAATTGAAAATCGTTCTGGATCGAATAAGTTAGGATTTGGGTAATATTTGTCGTCCCTATGTAAAGCAAATACTGGTATTATTATAGCATCACCTTTTTCTATTCGTACTTGTCCAACGGGCAAAACTGTTGACTTCGTACAATACCTTTGAATTGCACCAATAGACGGATATTTTCTCAGAGTTTCTAACATCACCATTTCTAAATATTCCAATTTATATACAATATCTTCATAAGTCAATTTCTCATCACATTCGTCAAATACCTTATCGATTTCTTTATGAACTTTTTCTAATATGTCTTGGTTACTAGCCAATTCTAGCAAAGCAAAATGCATAACTGTAGCTGATGTATCGACACCCGCAAGGAAGAAGAAAAATGCTTGAGCTGCTAGTATTTCATCAGTATATTCTGCTTCGTAACCAGTGCCCGGATCTTTAATTGTTCGGTATTTTTGCAACTCCAAGCACAAGTCAACAAAATCCTGACGTTTTTGTTGTACATTTCTACGATTTTCTAATACTCTCTTCACAGTATCAAGAAAAAAGTCTTCTTGTTTACCAAATCGCTTCAAGTTAAACAAATTAAACAAGGTTGGTGATAGAGCGGCAAGGGTAAATTTTAAATTGTTGATTAAAGTTGGGTTTAAGGCTTCGCGAGTCATATTTAGGAATGGCGAATTCATGGTATCCTTAGTATGAGTATCGATACCGAATATTGAAGCTGCAACACAAGCTGTGGTATAAGTGGACAGTGTGTCAAATGTATTTGTAACAATAATATATTGATTATTATTGTCTATAAACTTAACCAAGTCACGCGAACATCTTTCCATTACATAAAATAAGTTTTTTACCTTTATACTGGTAAACATAGGTGCCACTTTGTGCCGTACCAGTTTCCACCGACAGTAATCATCCATAAATAGAATATTATCACACAATATATCATTAGGATTACTAACGATTCCACGACTGTGAAAATTCTCGAAATTGTCATGCAAAACAGCTTGTATGTCTCGCACATCCTTAATAATTAGTGTTGGATTTATTCCAAGCACCGTTCCAATATAAGGCTCATTCGGATGATCATTGTAAATATCTCTATAGATTTCTGAAATCGATCGTTTACCCAAAATGAATCTGTATAATACACCATGAACTTGTACGATTCCACGTTTCTTCCAATATTCACTTTGACGTTTTAAAAATAAATAAAAACAAGACAAGGCTATTAGAGCTAACAAAATGAACAACATCATTGATGTCAAACCGCAATAGTAATAGCATCTTTGTACGAGTATACTTAATTAATAGTTTATAATTCTTTTTCGTCACGCATTGCTGCGTTTTTCTATTATTTTTTTTTACAAGAAACATTTTTATTATTGTGTGGGAATATAATGTGAAGTGGGTCTTTAAACGATAATTCTCTCTCACGACTAGCTCAAAAATGTATTTTTAAGACACATTAATTTTGTATATGTGTATTCTAAGAAAATATTTTTGTAAATATATGATATAATTTAGCATTTAAACTTAACAGGAAAAAGAATAATATACTTATTAATTGATATTATAATTATATTAAATTAAGATTAAATTAGAAAATAAATTAAGAATTTTTGCCTTGTATGTTTTATAAACAGACACTTCAAAATGTTGTTAAGAAAAAGGATTATTTTTAGCTTTTCAGTATATTTTTGGAGCCGGTGTGTTGTTATTATTGTACATAATGAGTTCAAAAAAAAAAAAAAAAACGTAAAACTACTCGCCAAAATTGGCTTGAGTAACAAAACGCTAAAGACGCTTAATGTCGTCAAAGATAGTAGGGTAGTAGGTCGCTTTGCATAGAACATTCCTTAGGAAATATTTTATACATGTGTACAAAACGATCCCTTACAAAACTTCTAGACGACGAATAATACGACGAATTTAATCAGCCACATACATCAGAAACAAGTAGGTATATCACGAAGATAACTAGATAAATTAACTATTGTTAACATTTTATATTCCAATTTCTATTTAATTTTTGTCCTAAATCTTCAGCGTAGAGATTAATTTTTTCTTTTAGGTAATCAGTTTAGGCACTCCTTAATTTCATGAAATAAATAAATACTTTATTTAATTGAAATAGCTGAAACGGAAATTTCGTACCATAAAATAATTTTAACATGTACTACTTTATATTTATTGATCACTAGGTCTTTATTACTAGGTCGCGAATTATATCTTATTATATTTTTAGAGTTTGTATGTTTATGTGCAGCTTAGTGACCTCGGGGGTCGTGATTACCATAATTTGTTATTTCAGTTTTTTTTTGGTTTCTCCGTTTAGTTAAGTAAGACGACAGAGAGGGAAAATTAATTCCATGTAGATTTTAATTTTGCAAAATTTCTTACTCTTCCGTTAGCAGAATTTTCGTAAATAGGAGTAGAAAAAAAAAGTTTTTGCGTCACGTATTAAGATCAGTCAGTCAATTGACATTTCACCGATACATAGTAGATACCTATTGTTGTTAGTAACTATTTTATTACATAACTGACCCCTTTATACCTAAAATGGGTAATAATATCGTTAATTTAACACTGGATCTAATCTTCTCTGTTAATTTGTGATTTTAATTACAACGATCATCTCCGCGATGTTTCTGAGAATTAAAAAAAAAATGTTTACGATACTCTTATAAGCCAGCATAAATATAAAATAACGTACATTTTTTTGTATCTATAATATCTCTCCTGATTCTAATAAAAATATATTTTTTTGTTTGTCTTCAATAATTATTCACATGATTTGTGCCACCCAATATTCGAAGATTTTTTAAAATTAATTATCAATAATTAATTATTGCTATAAAATTAAGAAACAAGTCATTTTATAATAGAAATATATTTTCTAAGGCTGCGTCTCATTCATTATAAATAAATTAGACTATAGTCATAAAAGATTGATGGTTTCGTAATCAATTTGGTATATTCAACTTTGTACAAAAATTTCTCGTTAACAACACTTCGCCTTAATTAAAATTCTCCGATAAAAGTTCACAAAAATCCTAATTCAGAAAGTAGGTACTTATTTATGTATGGTTTATAATGCAGGAATAAACCTTAGAGAGATTAAACTTCTTGAACTATAATCTAAGTGCTTGGTGAAAATACTGAGAAAATATTAGTTAAAATAAAAAAGTAAAAGTCTTTCAGCAATGACTCTTAGATTATTGTATGACTTTTCTTGACTTCCGCAAAAATAAAACTATAGTTCGTCTGACTTGAGTATCAACATGGTAATTATTTTGTTCTAGTTCCATGTTCCTAGGTTCCAATGTTCCATGAAAATAGAAATGAAAAGTAAAATACGAATAGATACTATGGCAGAACTAAATATGACTGAAATGAGACTAAAAACACCACGATGCGCGACGCGACGAGATAAGCACAGGTATGCTTTTCGAACTTTTAAAACTACAAAATAGGAGATGTTTACTGTAAAAAGCTACTTTGTCTTACGTTAATACTGAAAAAGTTTATTTGGGAAGAACTAGAAAGTCTCAATTATATTATGACCAATTAAAAAAAAGAGATCACGGGAAATGTTCACTGTCAAGTCTCAGCTATATTATTTATTAAATAAAATTATAGTAATCAAAGTCGTCTTATTATTAAACAATTATAATTAAAAATATATAATAATAAGAAATACGTACCTTTCCAGTTTTTATATGTAACTGCTCATTAAAATTTTCGGTGTTGAATATCTGAAATAAAAAACAAGAAAGCGTAAGTGCCTTTATAAATAAATGTATACGACTTTTTTACCAATAAAGTGAAGAAAAATACTGTAGTAATTATTAAAACACGAAATATACGCAGTTACATTAATCACGTATATTATAGCATTAAAATAAATCAAATTAAATATAATACGTACTGTGTGAAACCACAAAAATGACAATTTACAAACCAATTAGCAGGTGAAGTTTTCCGCTGTTGGTATTGCGGTCAGAAGTCTAAACTAATAATAAATGTTTGACAGGGTTCTCTTCGTGAGAGAAAATACACAATTGGGTTGTCTGGTCTGGTTCAGGGGCATAATGACGTCGACGTATCAATGCCACGGGCAGGCCGCCATCGCACAGCTGCGAGCCGCATGCTTGCGCGCCCACCGCCAGGTCAGCAGAACCCGGAAGGTCAGAAGGCGAGCAATTCCAGATGAGAGAGACGAAGCCTACAGGGTGTTTCAGGAGGCCAAGAATGCGTCGAGAGACGAAATATCGGACGCCAGCGCTCGGTCCTGGGCTCGGGCCTGACCGAGCGCTGCCTCCTCGAGGGACTCGACAGGGACCCATGGACCCGCCCGTATCGTATGGTACTGGCCAAGCTCCGCCAATGGATGCCTCCGTTGACGGAGATCCTAGATCCGGATCTGAGAAGAGTGATCTTCCCGGTGATCGGGTCAAGTCCCCTGTATCCCTCGCTAACTCCGGTCTCTTGGACCGACGAGTTGAGGGTTACAGAGCTCGTGGTAACCTGAGTGCCCGGAACACAGCGACCGGACGGGATTCCGGACGAGGGTATTACATACGGGCTGGAAGGAGGCAAGTTTGGTCCTCTTGAAAAAAGACATATTTATTGTGGGAGAGCCATGCATTTGCCATGCATTGTGGGAGGACCTGGAGGGAAGTGTACTGCGGGGTTCTGAATCTGAGGGGAATCTGCGTGTCAAACTCTCCGCGGGCGTCAGCGTCATCTGCTACGCAGGTGATTTATTTGGCCGCTAAACACGACAGATATGAATTGCCATTGACAACAGACAAACATTGCCGGCTGCTGCTCGACCACTACAGCAAGTTTGATTTATCTCGAAGAAGGTTGTCAAAATAATGCTCACATTTCCAAGCATGTTTGAGAAAAACATATTTGATACAAGTGAAACTGCTTGACATATCTAGTAAATGATAAGATATCTATTCTAACATCAGAAAGAGGTTTGTTTAATTGAATGTTTATATCTAAGGAATAATTTTTAAAATGACTTATCTGACGACTATAGGTTAACTGTAACTCTCTCACATTACTCTACAACTCATTCAAACGAAACAGCATCACGAGAGTTACTTAACTGTATGCAGATGAATGTACGGACAGACACACATACTTAGATTTCTACTAAAATGTTCCTTTTTATCGTAGAAGAGAAATTAAAGCAACGTAACGTTGTTAATTGGAATAACTGTTGTTCGTCAAAAATAAACACTTCATACTTTGCGAGAGTTTCCGAATTTCAGACGTTTAATTAAACATTCCTGACAATCCCTATTTTGTTTATACAAAACGTCCTAACAGTTACCCAACCACCTAATTTAATATTTGGGTTAAAATTAGGCAAAATTAAATACTCGAAAAGTTTATTCGAAAGCGGTATCTTATATTTTATCAATCAGTATATTTGCATTTAATATGATTACGCATTTCTTCTTTGTATGATTAATATTATATTAGTACTCCACGAATATTTCTTTTACATAAAAGGGGGGCATCATAAAATAGTTCTAACTGATGTTAAATTGTTACCCATACATAAATGCAACATAGGGGAATTTGCGGATTCCTTTATGGAAAAGGTACCTTTAGAAACAAGATACACTCGACCAGATTGCAGCGCTTAGGGCATGGCAGATTTAGAAAATATGCTACTTAGTATTAAGAATACAATTGTAGGTCGAAGCTGAAAGGTTTAATAGTTTCGAAACATTTTGGGAACTACCAGTCCAATTTGAAAAGAAAAAAACAATTTTAGCACGATGTTACCACATATGTTCCAGTTCAAAAAACTGGTGCATTAATAAATTGTAAACGTTAACAAAATCAAAATGCGGTTAAAAAGATACGCTCTTTTTATAAAATATTAATTTAATATTCGATTAAATATTTTGTAGGTGAAGAAAGAAAAAATAGAAAAAATAAATAAACTGACAGAGTTTTCATGTTTTTTTTTTTGTAGTGATTTCGTAAAAAAAAATATTATGTTATCATGTCCTCAATAACAGGATAGCTTGTTCAAGACGTAATCTGGCTGTCTGTTCTACGATCGAGGGTCCTAAGCAAACCACTCTCACGCCGAGTGTTTGCACCCACGCCAATAGAGCGTTGGGAGATTCCTTCGAAGAATCGTGTTTGTTTCTTGTTCATCACGTCAAATCCTTTGTTTTATAAGCTAAGGCGGCCTTTTATTATTAGTTTACACGCTAAATTTAGTTACCGTTACAATTCTTCGCTTAATTGCTTTAAATAAATTTCATGGAACGATTTATTATTCCAAAATATTTAGTCTTTACATATGACAAAAATATACTTTTAATTTATTTACTTAATCATTAGTAGCATAATAGGTCATAGTAGGTATACAAATTAAAGGTAGGTGTGCATTAATTTGCGCAATATCCCTAGTATCGGTGTATAACGAAAGGCAGTATGGAAATTTAATTGAAGTTTTGATTAAGCACTATCGCACATGGCAGAAACGTCGAACGCTTCCCAACGAAATGTACCTACACTTTACATAAATCAATATTTGACGACAATGTCGCCCTAGTTTTTTTTATTAAATGCATTTTGAACTCTGAAATTTTATTATAATATTGTAAAATGCATCGGTATATTGAATTTAAATATAAAAATTTGCGTCTAAAGACGCATATCTGTTCAAAAAATAATAATTTCCTAATAAGAGGTATTTGATCTCTGCGAATAGTAAATAATTAATTAATCGCAGCAAGGGATTTATGGATTTATGCCTCAAGAGAAGTTTAAATCCTAAGTAAACATTGCTTGGAACTGATCCCAGCGGTCACTATGTTTATATTTTATTATGACTATTAATCAACAAGTGAATAATTTTATCTATTATACCTATACATAATGATTAGTAAGTTTACATAATTATAAATAGGATATCCGTAGAAAGTGTCAATATCTATTAATCGATATTATGGAAATGATTTTGTTGTTACTGTTAATTTTATTAGTGATGAATATTAAGAAATAAAATAAGACTAGAAATTTCGTAACGGACGGTTTAATTTCGAAATCCATTTTTGTATCATTCGCAGCAACAAAGTTCGCTTGGCATTTTGATTGACGTTTAATTTTCCTAAAAGTTAAAGTATTTAACCAGTAAAAAACTATAGAATCGAATTAAACCTTCTTTCTTAATTAATGAAAAAACAAAATGCCTTATATTTTACAAGATATCTTGTATACGTATCAAAATCTTATTACGTTCTAAAAATGAACAATTATTTTTAATTATCTTGCTCAAAACGTTTCAAGCGAATAACAATTTATATTAACTTAAGCCTACGGTTTTCTCAAGATTTTTAGGAAGTGCAGCTCCGTGACTGTACATGACAAATTAGAATTGTAGTTATTTCTTTTATTTGCAATTAATGCATTACACGTTCCTTAGCGTTTCGCTTTGTATACACAATAACGACCTCTACTTAAATTCAAATATTTCAAATTTTTAACAC
The DNA here is from genome assembly GCA_026122275.1 of Junonia oenone. NCBI lineage: Eukaryota > Metazoa > Arthropoda > Insecta > Lepidoptera > Nymphalidae > Junonia > Junonia oenone. The sequence goes on from JAPEIZ010042928.1 coordinate 10,361, forward strand.
GTGATAAAGTAACAAATACACGCGCATATTTTTGTTTAGTTGATTGCCGCTTAGTTCGATTACCTCTGCTATGATAATAATTGGACCAATGTTCGAAAAGTACCTGCTCTATCATACTCTATTATTGTGATATTGTTGTCCTAAAGTGATTTGAGATGAAGATCTTGATTAAGTGGTCTTGATAGGGTCAAGAGATTGCCGCCGTTCGATTACGGAGCACTGCTAAGATTGTTTAACTTCGAATAATAGACGAACAACCCAACCTACTCAATTACAATAGTTATCGAACTGCTATTGTACTTAAAGAGCCGTTATTTTTAAAATTTTTGGAACTATTTTTTTTAAATATATTTTAAAATGCCAGTAAATCGGAGGGTATATGAAAATTAGCTGTGTTATGAATGTGTTCGTATGAAACGGTAGGTAAATAAACTTTCTAGACGAACGGCTCCGGTATTGGAGTGAAACGCAAACAGAAACTCGGAATAAATGGCGTATGAAAGTTAGGGAGAAAACGCTCTTCCAAACATAATCTAAACCATTCAATAAAAAACCATTTGACTTATTTCAATGACAATATAATTTATTGGAAATAAATGGATCAAATCTGCTATAGATCTTGCTTCTTCGAAATTTAGTAGTCGGAATCAGGTTCTTTATGCGTAACGGTATTCATTTCGCCTTTCATATTTTCATTCAGCGGACAAATTCGATTACTCTGTTTCGACGATCGAAGAAATCATTAAATTGTTGGATTTAATAATATTAACTTCTGTTTTTCATTACGAAATACCTTAATGTAACGTCTTTTTGCTATACAACAGTTTTAATTGGTTAAATTCTGACGAGGGCCGGGTGTATCGCTACTCAGTTTATAATAAATATGAAAAATGGTGAAAAAGGTGAGAAGTAAATTTCAATTGCGAGTATCATTCAACGGTCGGAGGCCACGGTAATGAGAACAACGGAACTTCCACCAACTCGTTTACCTGGTGCGGATTAAAGTAGATTAAACTATGTAATAGAGGCTGGCGGTCTGGATAGTTTATTTTTTAACTAGCGGGTTGCGAGAAAAGTCGTAATTAACGCGGCTTTCACGATGCGACGACCTCCAAGCGCCTCCTTATAGGATTGTTATTATGACGTGAATATGAAACTGCTATGTTACATAATAATAAAAAAAATTTAACCTCGTTAATTGTTTGTTTGTATAGTGGTAATAATTTTATTTGCACTTAACAACTACTATTGTACTGGTAACATCTGCATCTAAAATTATTATTTATTACTATAAAAAAAATAATAATAATTTAATTTTTTAACACGTTCGCTGCGTTACGAGATCTATCAGATCTCTTGCAGGACTTTCGTATTGTGCGTTGAACATAATCGTGT
>JAPEIZ010046157.1:0-11715 GCA_026122275.1 Junonia oenone
ATACGCCTCCGGATTGCTGATGCACCAGCGAGGAGTACAACGTGGGCCAGACCACTCTTCGCTATCCTGTAGGGCTATTCTGACCAAATATAGATTATAGACACACTCAAGCGAATGTTTTACACTCCACTAACATGATTGTACATGTAGCGCCCCGCGATATGATGCGGCACCGATTCGTACTAAAGCATTTGACATTTTTGACGTAAAATGTATGCATTGCATATTCCGTAGCAAGTTTTTAACAATTTAAATTTGACAAACCAAATGAGCGAAATGACTAAATTCACTTGAGTGAGTCTCGATTTATGGTCGGAATAGCCCTACAAGCTCCCGTGCGTTGCTCCACCGGCCAAGAGCGGATATTTAATTGTTGAAATAAGTGTTTTGGACAGATTTTACGTGTACATTTAAATCATAAATAAATATTTACAGTATATTCTACATAATATATTTTAAGAAGTACTTAATAGAATCTTGCATGTATGTAAGTATAATATCTTATATCTACTTAAACTTTTTAATGGCAAATGTTCTCTACAACATAAATTCGCGACAAAGTTGTTAAATAGTTAGGAAAGTTGGAAAGTTTGTCTTCTAAACCTAGAAATAACAGCCTATTGTTGTAATAACATAAAATCCTTTTAATGTATTGTGATTCAAGTGTTAGGAAAGTAGCGTTTTTGTGCAAACACCGGAAGATAAGCTAAATAACAAAAAAAATAAACGTTGGATTTCACTGATAAAGTGCGAAGTTTTATAAAAAATATATTATATGCCTATTCTATTAACGAATTAATATTTATATATTATTTTTTTGGTAAAAAAATATGACTATACAGAATTTAATTAATTAAAATATATTATATAATATGACTAGCTTAAGAGCTACGTTGGAACAAATTCGTAGTAGGTACAAAAGTAAAAATCACTTAGAGTTAGCCAAGCTTATATTCTCAAACGACCCATTGTTTTTCTAACATATTGTTTTTGCGGCTTTTCATATGAAACGAAAATGTTTTATTTGTTTAACAATTGTTTCTTACGGTTGTTGTGGAAAATTTAAACGGGGCATTTTATTGCGATATTGTTTATTTCTCTTCTAAAAAAATCATAACTAGGTTTACCTATATCACCTGGATTAGGAATACCTAGATTTTTTTTATATTTATTTATTAATTCCATAGTGTATTCAATTATTTTGTTTATTTTTCAAAACACTGTTTGTTGGTTTACGTAAATAAAACTTTTAATCTCATGAAGGAATGAAACGTTACTGCTATTGTATTATCAACTAGATATTTTCTTTGGAACATGTATGTATATGTAATTATAACATAAAGGTTAATACTTAAAATTCGCTCGATCAGATTCACGTTAACATGAAAACAAGCAAGGACTCATCGATTAACATAATATCATTCTTAAGATGACCTTTAAGTTCATAATAATTTCAGTTATCTTAATAGCGAAGACCTAAGCCCTAAGGGTTGATTCTCATTACTGGCAAGCCTGGCTCAAACATATGTGAATAACGTGGCACCGCCCACAACTTGTCTTGGTATTTAGTAATACATGGAGAAAGATATTGTGGGTGTGTTCCAAAATAAATTCAGAAGTATTGTCACAGATAATAATATCTCGAATTGTAATTTTTGAACCTCTACGGGAATGCACCCATACTATGATGATCTATTTTTAAAATTTTCGACATCCCATCCTCTTGGTGACCATCCGTAGTATTTACCAAGAACCCCCCGATACTACATAACAAGTTTTGAGTAGGGAGCTCCCCGAAACTTGTCACGTTACTGAAATTTTTAGATTTCAATTATACATTTGATTTAATACAGCTTTTTTAACGTTCTTCTCTGAATTAATAATTAGGTGACAAACATGTATCACATTTTCACATTCTGTAATCATTGATATCATAATGTAAATCAAGACAAGAGTTCTAAATGGTATATTGATACCATAACCTAGATTGAAGGAAAGACAGACTCAATTGTGAAACGTTTATTTATATAGATGACATATAAGATGCATGACTGAATTTACCTTAGAAATGGTACCTACACGAAACAATAGCTTTTGCTAAATATAAATACTTAGCAGAGAGAAGAAAAGAGAAGAAAAGGAAAGTCAATAAAAATAATTCAATTATGCAGCTTATGGTAAGTACAAATCAAAGATTTGAAACAGCCAGTAAACCAATATAAGTATAAAGTATAAGAATGGTCATATCTTCTATTTTACAATAATTAGAAAATATGAGATAAAATAACTTTGAAGTCATACTTTGTAGATTTGTGTAGACTTTTGCAGAGTAGCCAAAAAATATTTATTTATCGTACAAATGGTGCATTTCTGGATCACCGGAATGTACCAGAATGTACCAAAATGAACTCTCATATATTATATAATTACCTATATGGCTTTAATAACCAAAACGTGTCCTGCAAAAAACAGAACATTTGGTATACACAGTAAACCACAACAAAGCCCAAGGAGCAAATAGTAAAATCTGACTCAACTGTGACCTTACGATACAACAGCAGTGGCATGCTTGAATTTAGCATTTTATAACCTAAACATATCGTTTGCATAACAACTCAGAGAATTTATAACGCACTGGAACAAGTAAATGGTCTGGAGAATTTGAATACAGTGCAAATTCTCAACTACGAATGCGTTAGCCTAAGCGTTATTGAAATAACTCGTAGCAATTAATTCCATTATCGTTTCCCACGATTCAATGGGTATTCAGCAAGGCGGGTTTGAACTTTCTAATATGAAAATGGTAATGTTCCAGTGCTAAGTATCCGTTTGAGATCTTGGAAGTATAATATCATGTAACTTGGCAACATGTTTGGATTGAAATTGTCTTTTCGTTTTTGTTTCGATTCTAAAGGTATTGATATTGCTATTCAATTGACTTGCCCATTGTTCGGTTATGGCTGATTTTGTAAGTTAAGGAAATTTGATCTTAGCTATAGCAATTTGGCAAGTTCTTTTATGGTTAATTTAAACACATGAATATCTGAACCTGTACACGAGAATATTTTTATGCAAATTTAATTTTCCTGTACCTTAGGAGCACAATTTGTTTATGCCACATTGAATAAAGGAGAGAGGTTTTATTAAGATTCTAAATAATTTTGACTAAAATAACTCCAACTAAAGCTAGGAATTTGTCTAACTGTATTTTGGATATTTAAATCATACCTATATTCTAGGTTAATGTAATCAAAGTCACAGCTGACTAAAAACAAGATCTAGCAAACATCCCATTAGAGTGGTCTAAAACTGATAACTTAATAATACGTAACTGTAAATTCTAATAAGCCTCAAGGCAGCCGGTGGACTATATGAAAATATTATTTAAAACTGACAGGATAATTAAACCAGTATCTAATCTAGAGGAAAAGTGAACGAACGGTCTCTATATTACTCGCCTTGTTGAGACAAAACTAATAGGCGATATAACAAAGGATATAATTATTATGTAAGTTTGTTGATGATTTATGGGTTGCTAGTTAAGTATCGTTAAAGACATGTTGTATACTGTAAGAAATCTCCTTTATAAATTGTAACTCATACTAGCAGTCGGCCTGCAAAGTCAGTTTAATTAATCATTATTTAAGCCTTTTAGCGTGTACAGGTAATATGATTAAACTAAATTATATCTAACTTATCTCATTCTATGTACAAAATATACAAGAAAAAAAATATGTATTAAAAAAATCATAAAAAATATATAACTATATAAAATCTAAATAGCCATCGATGACGTTACAATGAGGCAAGGTGCCCAAAACACTGGCAACGTTTCCTCTTTGTATGGCCAGGCTGATATGCTGGCTGAGGTAACTACCTGCTCTCGGGTCACCTGTGGATTCAGTAAGGCGAGAAGACAGTTCTTTGTAGAAATTTTTTGCCTCCTCACCCCAGGACCCCATGGTTTCAACAGCAAACGGCACAAATACGAAACTCTTTTCAATGTTTTCGTATATATGCAAATATATGTAATATTTGGTATCTACTACATAGACACTAAACTATCAAATAATTGACGAAACATTTGCATTCGGTTGGTTGAGTAATCCTTGTACTAATTTTTGTACGGCTTAAGTTAAGATTCTGTCTGTGCTATTTCAAAAGTTGTTTACCGATTAATTTTAATAGCTCATACCTTGTAAACTTTGTTTAGGACTCGTAAGTTCAATCCAGGATCAAAAATATAATAAATGTCATTTAAAACTTTAGAAAACGTGTTGATAACTATCAGGTTTACTACTTTTGGAAATACTTACTTATTTTTCAAAAGAGCACTTTAAATAAGTACTCAAATGGTAAATAAATTAATTTGTACGAGTCTTGAGACACGGTTGCAACTGAATAAATTCATCGACGTAACGTCTTAACGCCTCAGCTATCTATTTTGACATCTACGATTCACATCCGATTCTCTACGCACGCAACACGACCTTGACTTAAGCTTCTTCAACAATCTTCTATTTACCATCATCTCCCACAATCACTACCCCATTACAATGGAATAGAGCTCATTTTCAAGTAACAGCCCTCAATTCACTACTATAGCTATCATTTATACAACAAATACATCTTGATCTCCTGATCCGCTGTATTTGTAAGTGAGAAAAGGTTGTATATGGTGGTTTTTTAAGTTGAGGCAATGTTGCATTAGACCATAAATTGTTTTCAACGATGTTGATTGCAATAAATCGATGGGAACTAAATGTTACATCGCTCGTAAATTTCGTTAACAAAAGGCTTTCCACATCGGATGCTCTTGCTCGGAATATTTAGATAATAATTGTTCTTGAATTCAGTTTTCAGTAAATGTTTATGTACTACCGCAGTATAAGTAAAGTCGGGATGAATAATCTTCTGTTACAATGATGTCTTTCTTGTCGTCTATAAAAAAAATTTAGGGTGTGTTTCAAAAAACAGTCTAGCGTAGGTACATCTCGAATTGTTGTTTGATGCGTCAAATGACTTGTGAAAAGCATGATTATTTTCAAGCCCACTTTAATCTGTAGTTTCCAAAACTCGGAATCTAAGAAGGTTTAGGTTTGTGTCTTAATTTTATTATTTTCTAGTTTTTGGCAGAGAATCATCACTGATGAAATTCAACCGTTTTGCTTTAAGATTTTATTATCCATATTCATACAGATATCTACGTATAAGATATGTGTAAGTAGCGATATAGATTAAGATTCTGGTCTTGAGAAATGCAGCACTCAAGGCGTGTTTGGGTCGTAAATAACACTTAACGTAACCTTTAGGATTAAATTATTTCGTCCCAGTCATTATTCTGTCATTGACTCGTTTCTGAAAACAAGTTTAAATCAGATCCTGCTACGTTTTAAGATTGTTGTTATACTTATAACAATTTTAAATATACACTAAAGATTACATTTTGAAGGTAGGTAGGTACTGTTTATACATATTTTTTTCGTTATATGTGTTTTAATGAGGGTTGCGGAGGACCGGGATATTTGGCGCAAACTTGGGGAGGCCTATGTCCAGCAGTGGACTGCGATTGGCTGACGACGACGACGACGACGACGTGTTTTAATCAATAGCACGTTACGTGCAGGACAAGCCAGGATTATTTTCTATGGAAATACATGGTTTACAGTTATGACTTTTATGCGTTACAAAATAAGCCGTATGTAATACCTTGATGCACTAGTTCTTAGATTTCTCGCTTTCTTAAAAATATTTTTCTTTAAACTTATTTATTTTTTATTATTTTACCGTTTTGTGAAAAAAATTGATAACAATGTAATGTTAATGTGATTTAGAAGGCCCATTTCCAACTAGGTCAAGTCTAAGACATAAATAACAAATTGTACGAAAAGTACCCAAAACTACATATAAAATTAGTTATTAAGTAAACATGATGTAAGTACATCAGTTTTTGGAGGCAAAAGATAAAAGTTAAATATTTTCATTATATTGCCATCGCTAATAATTATAATACTTCATTTATGTAAAAAGTAATGTTTTTATCCATCGTTTTCTAAATAAAGGTAATATCAAAGATTAAACGGCTAAGACGAAAAAATATATGCGTTGCAAATATTTTCTGGAGTGGCCACGGAAGCCCAAAAACATAAATAAATGGACATAAATGGGCAGTGCATACCATAATGCGATATACGTATGATAGGTGGTACCCATAAGCGATGATTACTCGATTCTTATCTCGACTCTCATATTGTCCTGACATGACTTACACTGAATACAGAATGCGAAAATAAATTAATGTTAAAATTTTAATTCCATAGGACAGTAAAACGCTGATTAATTAGCCGTAGTAACTAACAGATATTGATTGATAGTCGGATATAGACAATAAATGAAGAAAAACGAACAAACGAATATGTTTTAAATAAATAGCAATAAATATTCTTAAGTTTAACATACACAGTTTTAACATTGACGCTCACTTGAACATCAGTTGTAACCCCATTAGGCCTTAACAAAAATACAGAGTATAAATAATAATACAACAATAACATTTTTACTATTATTTACTAACAATATATCAAAAATAAATTAATTTACTTACAATGTCAGTGTGCGATATCCCTTAGCTGTGTTTTATGCTTCCGAGCTCAGTCTTTCCGGGTTCGATACCTGCCGAAGAAAATTTAGCTTTAGATATAAACTTCCTAGATTATGAGTTTTATCATATAATCGCGGTTGTATGTAATTACTTACATAATGCCATGCTTGGTTGACTACATGATAATATACTATATTATATATTTGAGATTAGCATCATATTTAAGTACTGTTTTAAACCTCTCGTTATGTCTCGCCTTTCTTTAACAGATTTATTTATCTACCTTTTGCATCACAAGTCTTACACTATTAATGCTATTAATATATCGTGACAGCTAAATTTTTGATGGAATCGGTGTCAGTTATTATAATAAAACATTTTTTTATACTTATTTTGTTCACCATTAAATTCGTTTTATTCAAAAAAGCATAAATATTGATGATTGTTCACTATGTTAAAATCAGTGTAATTTTTTTGGACGTTAAATGTAAAATGTATGTAAGTAATAGAGTTTTATAACTGCGAAAACTGTCCAGCTACTGAATTAACATCTTCTAATGGCCTGCGCACACGACAGGCATAGGCGAGAACTTTTTGTCTTCCACAAATAGAGAATATCTCGTACCGTATCGCATAACGCACACGAGGTACAGAAACTCTGTATAAGTCCCCCGAACAAAATAAAAAGTCCCTTGCAGTCCTGCTATTTATAATAGTCCCCTAGTTATCTAGCTAGTAGCTAAGAGACCATTGGCATATGAAATAAGTTAGCTGTTATAATATGTATAATATTTAAGTAAAATCGCAAATTCAAGCGTAACCTCAGGTATTTAAACTAAATAGTGGTCATAATGGCAATAATAACTAACAAAAAGTCGTAACGTTAAACTAAGTGTCTTTGTTTACTTTGTTGTTAAATATAAAACCAAGCACTATTGCAAGTTATAGACTAGACTTAGAATTATTATTGCCAACGTTAAAATTACGGTTTTACTCCGTTTAGGGCATAAGGAGTTTGAACTTGTGATATCTTACTAAAATTACTTTCAATGTAAAAAGAATTATTAAAATGGAAAATTAAAATTTACAAAAATAGCCGTAAATTGAAAATAAACTAAGAAGCTAAAAATACATTTTAGATTACTTTATATAAAGCAAATCATTACACCGTAACTACGATTTTACCTTCTATTAGTAATTTCTATATAGGGGTATTAAAATCGATATGTGTACAATATACCCACAAATACAACATTCAGACATGAAATTGCATAAACGATCGCCAATTCAAAATTAACAAAGCGGAACTCGAACCCGCGACCGCTATTGAAGTTTAGTACAAAACGGGCGCCAGAAGGTCTCGCAATGGTAATAATACACCGTCTAAACGCCATGATCGTAAAACTAACGTTTCTTTGTTAGCAACAATCTTAAATCGACCACTATCTAGTACTATCGACACGATATAATTATCGCCATGGCTAGGTTTGTTTCGCTTAAAACCCGGGTTTATATTTGTCGGTTCTTGCTATTTTGTAAACGTAGAAAATAAATCTTATTTTTTGTGAAGCCCATTATTTTAAGAACTTATAGTTTTTCCATTGTTTTAAATTTCCTCGGAAAAATACGCTTTTTCCAAAGTTAATATGGGTGCAAAAATTCCTTTATAACAAACCTTTCAGTCGTTGTCATCAAGTATTACGTTTATAAAAATATCAAATTAAAACAATGGTGTAATTTTATATAAGCCATTCAATTTGTAATTTTATTATATTTAATTAGCAAATACATGTGTCTACGTTTCTCGTCAATGATAATACGAAGTAAAAGTAACTAAATAGCTATCGTATATAAGGGAGTGTCCCAACGGGATCCTGGCCTTTAGTTTTATTGACGATGCCATGATTTTCAGTTTAATGGCCGCTTTCAGGCACACGCTACTGATATCAAGACCCGAGTTATAAGCTCCAGATAAAATTGAAACGTTGTAATTTCAGGTAATAGTTGCCGCTATCAATATGAATAATATTGGAGCACACGCAATCTTAGTAGATTATGATAAATTTAAATGATTTATCTATACAGTTATGTCAAATATTTTACTGGTCGTAAAGCTTGTTTGGACGAATACGATCTAAAGCAAATGTATCTATCATCATTCATCACATGCTTCGAAAAATATAATTATGTAATCTTTTACGCAAACGATAAATGAATTTAAAAGCAAATAAGATTCTTATCAGTTTACGCTAAGGACAGCGTATAAGAACTACGTAGTATGAAAAAGATCCTCCAAACTGTTAGTAGACTTACACGCAGTAATTGTTTTCCGCTGAAACATAATAGGTCTAAGGCACGACAATTATATCATTACGTCCTTTAAAGAACGAAGAAATATATTAGCTGTTTATAAATTCTTCCATGCTTCCGATATTGTTATATTCTCGAGTAGGGAATGATATCAGGTATGTACCTAAGTCATTATTTTTCTGTTATCCTTAGAGGAATCAACAATATCTGAAATCAGGTTTTTATGTTACTTTGTAAAATTATGAATTAGATCTAAATATAATCAAGAAAGAAATTTAGACATACATAGCTGACCTATACGTCTAAATTTTATACCAAAATCCTGTGCTACTTGAGGTAATTCGGGTAATATCATAAAACTTTGGTTAGGTGCAGTTGAACATATATAAAAATATACATATATGATACTAATTCCAAAAATTGAAACTTTCTTTTTTAGTCTATTACGATTTAATTATAAAGTGTTAGAGAGTTAAAACTTTTTAACACTAGTGTGTATGAACCTTGACCATTTTACCGATATCCAAGCGCAAAACGACGGTGATTCTAATTAGTGTGACCCCGAATCACACGGTACAGGAGCAAGGTACGGACAGGTGTCGGTCTTAATTGGTAGCCGTGTACCTATCGGACCTATCGGATGTATCTGTGAGATAACGATGAATGAACGAGATGACCCAGTGGGCTGGAGGCGTGGATCTTTACCTTGGAATGTGCCTGAAACTGAACAAGCTAGTGGCTTATGGCGATATCTCCGAAACTGCAAATTCTAGATACTTCCTTCTAGAGACATCAATTAAAACACATAACCAATTATATGTTAAACCAAAATACAGAATATAGTGCAGCCGCGGGATCTATTAGTTAATGTAATGAAGCTAAATTGTTGGTATGTTGTAGTGCCCTATCTTTAGGAACTAGTGGTTGGAAAAAATCTTATAAGTGTTTACATAACCTTTATTAAAAAATCGATCAGTATATAATTATCGATCGGAGTATCTATTTTTCTAGTAAAAGTTGCTTAATAGTTTCATTATAAATATTAGTCGTCTCTCAGTGATTTCATGTCTTTTATTCATATGTATATTGTGAATCTTATTTAATCTTGCAAAATAAACTATCTATTTAAAAAAATAGTTGTAACCATTAATCAGGAACGTTAATTAAATTATAAACTATACGTCTATCGTACCCTAAGTCTATTTTTATTCGAATAAGGGTTTACTTAATTATCTCCGTCTCTATAATTGCTAGCATTTTCTCAAGTAAATTCCATGCTAGTTTAAGATCTCCCGAATGTAGCAGCGTTCGGATAAGTCATTAGCAGGTTGTCGGTTGTTTTAATTGGTGGCCATGTTTTCATATCGATTCTGTATCGATGTTTGTATCGATACTTATGTAGTCGATGCTCAGCCAATTTGCATTATTATAAAATGTAGGGACGTGTTTCAGAGTACCGTGTGGAACATACCTATCTATGATCATTTTGTAATTTTTATCGGTTTTAGTTTTGCGATTAATTAAAATTTAAAAAGATCTATTACTGAGGAGGGTTTTTAAATATATGTATTACTTTACTTTTGCTTTATTATGTACTTTTATGGTTAGCTTACTTTTTACTTTATCTACTTTTAAACTAAAAATTTTAAGAAACAGCACCAATTTATTTTAAAAAATTTAAAAAGTAAAAACCCTTTACTTACAAAACACATAACTGATTTAGTTACTAATGAAAATACTTCAAATAAACCAACTTTTATTAAAATCGTATATCAAAAAATACGAATAAAAATCACCAGAGAATTTATATTACGTTTATTACATTTATTAAAGACATAAAGTTATCATTCCGTGCACCAGATGGCAGAATTAATTTTGCTACATTATAATTAAATTTTACGATGTTTATTTATATGAAAATGAAAATTTCACAGACCAATGAATATACTTTTATATGTTTATGATGCGTGTCGATCTCGTTTTTGCGATCATGCGATTGTATTGTAGAATTAGATATTAGAATTTTTTTTTATCGTGTGAAATTTGTTAGTGTGTATTGAAATGGAAAATGGCTTTGATTTTATAGCTAATATTCATATTATTATGCTTTAGTTTATGGTGTAATAAAAATGAGCCTACAGAAATATAGAATTTTGAGGCTGTTCTATAAAATGAAAAACCAAAAAAAATTTGATCATAACGGACGAGGGTGACTTAATAGGTCCGGTAAAAATGGATAAAGCGGAAATACTAGTAAGTAGGTACTTATTAATTGTATAAAATACGTATGTTAGTTCTTTTTTTTTTGAAATTCCATGTATGAATCAAAGAGGGGATCGAAAAATTTCAGCATCGCCTAAGTTATAGCTCTAACATGAGATAAGGTTAAAATAGAAAAACTTTGCATTCCAAAAAAACTAATTCTTTCTTTCATTAAAATAATCGTATCAGTGGTAAAAAGTACAGTTTAAACCATTATATGAAAACAACACAAAAGAAAGAAAAAAGAAAATTGGATATTTTCTAATACTTAATTATATTTTTTGTTTAAAATGCTATAAAATATAATAGACAAAGATAATTAATAATTAATAATTTATTATACAAATACTAATAACAAACATCTGCTTCTAACTTGTATTTATAGACAATGTACAACTTCTAAATCGGTAATAAGAAATGATTGCTTTAATGAAGTTTGTTTTTCCCACATTTCATTATATGCCATTAACCCATTTGGACCCAAAACAAACGTAGCCGTGAAAAAATAGAAATTTCTTTAAAAACTGGTAGAAACTAGTACT
>JAPEIZ010048323.1:0-11678 GCA_026122275.1 Junonia oenone
ACTTTTTCTTAAAAAGTTGTAAATAAAATTGGCTCCAAGAAGACAATCTGATTAACTAAGAAAGTACTACGGTAGGGGAGCCCAAGAGGGGATTTTTGCAGTTACTCGAGCGCGTCAGAAAATCATATGGGGACAAACCTTGCACCCTATAATGTACCTCTACCATAATATGAAAACTTAATATTGGGGGGTTTGCTTCAAGCTGTTCTTTTAAGGAAATTCCTCCATATAATTGTCAGATTAAGGACGACAAAGATATCAAGATGAATCCTTTGAATCGAAATCTGACGCGCTGTTGTACTTTAAGTTATTTCAAAGCGATGATTATTTTTTGCATTTTCAAACATTAGCCATGACTTATGGTCTCATTCAACTCGTCAGTATTTTGAGTAGGAGTTATTAGAGGGTTCACTTAACATCCCATGTCAATATCTGACGCACTCGAGTATTTCCGTGTGATATTTCGTTTCTTTTAAATTTTCGAAACCCTGTACAAGCTCCCCCCACCTGTAAAATGTAAAATATCATATAAACATTTTTTCTTTTTAGTATCCAATCTTCAAAATCTAATAGGTCCTCACGACGCTCTAGTCACTACAAATTAAATAGCATACCGAGCTCCCCTACTTTGTGGCAAAAATATCTCAAAATATTTAGTATTTTTTACCTGGTGCACGTTTTGAAATTTGTATCGGGCCATTGTTAGTTTTATTGTTTTTTATGTTCTTGGTTATGTATTTTTTAAGAAACAAATACTTTAATTTCTGATTTTTATCGGTATTAATATTTTTCTTTCAGTTAGACTTAATAGTCAATTTTTGTTGCCTGATATGTTTAAAAAGTTGCATTTTTAGTTAAGGTTATTCAAAAAAAACTTAGAATGTAATAATAAGTATATTTGTGATGCCACAGAGTAATTTTCAAATCAAATCAAATCAAATATACTTTATTGTAATTTTAAAAGATTTGAACACAGTTTTATTCGAAAACCAAAATATGAGTCCCTGAAACTATTAGTGTGATTTTAAGTGACGTGGTGAATTAAGGCATAATACTTTTTATCCCGGAAAACATTAAACTTTCCGCAGGTAACACCGCGGGACTAATATAATATAGTTTATACGCCCGGTCGTGATCACAACATTTCTAAAATTATTATAGTATCAATTCATTCCTATAAATGTTGCAAACGCGTTTTGAATAAAAAAATTGTGACAGAGCGGAATATAAAACATTTTCGACATCAATTGAAATGGACAGTGCTAAAATTGGAACTAGGAATCAATATGCATCGCCAGAGATTTTAGACTTTCTGTTGATAGTTGACTGCCTTAATCGGTGGTCTGTTGTCTGACAAAGCGTTAATACGATAGTTAGTTCGACGATAATTGACCCAACCGTTTTATTTAAAGCCTGTTGTCTAGCGTATTTATAAAATAATAACTTTTTCACAAAAAAATATAACCGACTTCAAAAGTAACCAGTTCGTAAATCTTACGCAGGCACCGATTTAATAACATATTTTGCCTGCTTGGCACCGACTTCAAAATGTTTTTGAGTAAAATGATTATTTTTAGCTTTTCAGTTTACTTTTGAAGTCGGTTTAATTTTTTGTTAAAAAGTTATTATATTATCTTTATTCATTAAATTCTCATGTAAAATTCCTTCTTAAATATATAAATGTAAAAAATATACATTTGAAAATATAAAATACAGAGGTCAACCAGTGGCGAGAACAGGGTCCAAGCCACCCGGTGGTCAGGGCTCCAGAGTGAGGAACTTCCTCACAATACACGCCGTGCTGAAGAGTACCGCCTTTTGCAGCAAGCCCTTGTTTTGTTTATTATTAAATGGTGGCCCAAATTGAAACATCTCCTTTATTATCGATAAAGTGACTTCGCTCTAATACACTTTGCAAAGTGGCATTAACACTTCATAGATAATACCACCGACAAAATATAACAGCAATACATAAAATCTACCTATAGCACTATCGGCGTTAGATTGAATTTACGTCACGGAACGTAACCGACGGCCATTTTAAATACCTATCGCTGTCAATAGAACCGAATGCGCAATATCCGGGCATCGCTGCGGCTTCGTATGACATTTACTCTTCGGTTTACTGCAGTTTCCATTAAGGGATTTGTATGTAGCATATACTAAAAGAGCTGAAATGGCCTAGTGGTGGGAACACGTCGATCTAAAGCGACGGTCGCGGGTGCAAACCCTGGCTAGCACCGCTTAATTTTCAAGTGCTTGTGTTTAAATTCATCTCGGCGGTGAAGAAAAACATCGTGAGGAAACCTGCATGTGTCGAAAGAAATTCTGACATATGTGTGTCTGCCAACCCCCAGTGGAGCAGCGTGGTGGATTAAGCTCAATAACCTTCTCCCTAATTGGAGAAGAGGCCTATACCCAGTAGTAAGATATGTACAGGTTGTTACTTTACTTACTTTATGTAGCAAATATACTAAAGGAATAGATACAATTTAGGTATATATTAAATGCTGACCTCATTGCATCGCACATGTATATTTTGCATATAAACCTACTTACCCCTACTCTCTCCTTTGGTGTGGTTGTGTTACATCGGTTCTTAGTGGAGCTTTATGCTTTTGAAGGAATATTCCTTCCACAACTTAGTTCTTAGTTGGTTCTGGGGTATTGTATATGTATATATAGGTATATATTATGGTTTAAAAGGAGGAATTAGGCAATCAATAGTTAATTTAAAGCAATTAATATTACAATTTTATTTTCAGACATAATGTGTGACAATGTGTATATATTTTCATGAATTGTCAAGACAGTTAATCGAGTAGTATAGCGTTAAAACGGGAAAAAATGTCATTGACTTTTTTAATTAGGTTTATAATCAGAAATATTTCGAAATAAATAAAAATTTTATCGTAAAAACCTCAGAAACCCTCTGGAAACGGATTGCCCTCAATTGAATTGCACGACAGCAGCGTAGAAATGAAGACGGACACTTGCGATGAAGTTAAAATGGAAAACGTCTACCTTTAGGAATCCCACAGACTGAGTTGTTTTATCAAACGTTCGATTATTACGGTAATATTATACAACGGTCTAAATAGATTTTTAAATTAATTTAAAAAAAATAATTCAATTTGACTGCTATTTGGTAGGTTTAAAGTTAACTAGATTTTCGATAGGTGTTGAGAATTACATAGAAAACATAACGCAAATATTTATCATCAATATCTCAGGCATTTCTCGTTGCTATGGTTACTGATAGGCCGAATATATTAAAACGCACTTTTAACTGGTGGCTACCTTGGCCAAGAAATAAGTTTGGCCATACAAAGGGGTAAAGCTGCTAGTAATATTGATTCCTTATCCAGTTGCAGTGGCTTCGAGGAGGCTTTTGATTTATTGTAAATAGTGTGTATAGAACCGTTTATATTAATGATGTTTTGTTCTATTTAGTGTACTTTTCTATAGATTACTAGCTGTGAATTACTTTATAGTTAGCTACTAGATGTGTTACTGTTGAAGTTTTAGTTGTAGTTATCTATTATATTATTAAATGAAAATAGAAAAACAAAAACTTTTAACCGGAAATTGAAGTTGTTATATGCTTACTTCAAGATTAACTAGGTTAAGATGTCGGCTAAAAGTATATAGTATATCATTATAGTTTTTAAATTGTCTAAATAAAACCAAGAAACACGGTGTTTGTAAGAACCCTTATTCGCTCACAGACAAGGTTTGTTGGCAATAAGTGCTCTGCCGCAATGCCTTATCTCTCTTTAAGGAACAAGCAATGATGCTAAGCTATAATATTGCCCCAGGCTCATTTCTATTCAGAGCAAAGTTTAAGTGCTATATTATTTTGTATTATTATTCCCTTCTGGACTGCCTTTAATAGTACGTAAATACATATTATATACATTCTGTGAAATATGACATACTTAAATCACCTCTAAAAACTCCTTAAAGAACTTTTGATTATTAAGTAAAACTATTTTAATTATATATTTTTTTTAAATACACAAAAATAAAATAAATTAATAATTTCAACTTTTGAGTTCATATATATATTTTCTTCTTCCCAGCATTTTTCAGACTTTTATTCTAGCCTAGGCTTTTTACGCAGTGCTGACTTCCACAATAGAATATTTGATTACTATGAGTAACGATCATTATCAGGTGATTGTGATAACAATCAGGACCGGCAGCTATTGGTGCTTTCCGAGGCACGGTGGGGAGACCTATAAGGACAAACACCTAGCTCCTAGGACCAAATGAGATCATTCATTGCGATCAAAACATTTGCTTGTACGTAGATTTAAATAAAATAATTAGGTTAAGTAAAACATCATAGACATATTTTAACCATTGTAAGTATACGGTATTAAATAAAAACCCTTTCATCCAAAACTCTTTTGATATTAAAAAAATCTGTATGAAATTATTATAAGAGGTTTTATTACGGCCTGCGCAGACTAAAGATTTTACATCATTCAATGTAAAAGTCGGAAAGTTACGAGGAAATTAGGAGTCATCTACGTAAAAATTCACTCTGTTTAGTATACTTACAGTTAACACTAAACCTACCGACAATTTAGGTCTGAATATTGCTACTAAAATAATAGAGCACAATTTTTTTTTAAAGAAAAATAGCATAAATAGCTAAAAGTTATTAAAGAAGAAGATATTATAAACAAATTTTAAGATTTGTTACATAGTTTGATAACAGTGTTACAGCGTTTTAAAATAATATGTAAGTTTTAAAGAAATTTGAAAACGGTCAATTTGACCGCTGTTGGTAGGATTAGTGTTAAAGCTTTTGTTACTTATAGCAAATTTAAACGACACTGTAAACCGATAGATTTTTTCATATATTTTGATAAAGATTTGAGAAATATTAAGTATTTTTGTAAATAAAATTTTGAGCGACTCTGCTACAATGCAATTGTGCATCTAATCTTACATCAATACAAAGTCAATAATATGCAGGAGCTCTTATAACTCTTTAACCTTCATATAGAGTTTTTTCATTCAAATCCTAGAAAGCTTATTCAAAAAAACCTAACTTTTTTTAAACTTTTACACAGCTTTGGCTCTGTAAGCGAAGTAAATGGAGTGGAGCTTTTAATGACTTTAAAGGGAAATACGAAACGGACTTCATTCAAAGCTCGTATTATTCTAATTGTTTTTACGGAAATTTACACTTGTAATAAAGTCCGGGGAAGAACTCCCTGCTTGCTAATTAACGGTAGTTTAAAACTAATTACTCTAATAACTAAACGAGATACAATCCTTAACAAACACACTACTAAATTTTCCAGGGAAAGACAAATTACATTTAAGACTATTGTGTAGAAATACCCACTTTTATATCATAATTTAATCTTTAAAATTTACTTATATTTAACAAATAACATGTTCATCAAAGCAATTTTCAATGAAATTTGGGCGAAATTATTTTTTTACTTTGATCGACTATATTTCGATAACTATAAAAGCCTACATAGCCGTGATAATTTTCCTATTAAATTCATTTTATTATGTACTACTGTCGTAATTTTTTTTCATATTTTTAGAAACTGTACTTTAGTGGGTAGAGGGGGGGGGGGCATTTGACCCTAAGAAAATTTGATTCGTCGTCCGGAAAAAAAAATTTAACGGTCTTTTAAAAACGGTTTTCCCATACATATAATATTTTTAAACGATCTATCCAACGATACCCCACACAATGGAAAAAATGAGAAAAAAATTGATTGGTCTCTAATCTAAAACAATATAAATAAAATACATATTAGTAAAATGCCTTAATAAAATAGTGATCTGTGCTTAAAAAATATACGCATAAAGTGTGATTGTGTGATGTGAGAACTAGTGGCCTGTCCAAGAACTAAGGTAAGGTAATGTGTGCTTTATAATTATCTAGTAATAAATATGACGACCTCCGTGGCGCAGCGGTCAACACGCCTGCCTGCGACGTGGAGGCCCTGGGTTCGATCCCCGGCCAGGTCATTATGAAAAACGATCTTTTCCTGATTGGCTTGGGTCTTGAATGCGTATCTATATATGTATGTATCTATTATAAATATAATATCGTTGAGTTAGTATATAAATATAGTATCGTTGAGTTAGTACACCTGTCTCGAACTTACCTTGGGGCTAGCTCAATCGGTGTGATTTGTCCGTATATATTTATTAATTATTATTTATTTATAATTTATAATTTATTCATAAAAGTATACTATTGAAAATTAAATACAGGCATAACCATTGAAAATGAAATACCTCGGGGATTGTATAGCTTCTCAACAGTGATAGATTTTTTTAAATAGGTCAAGTTTCGGAGCTTATGCAATTCAAACAAATAATCAAATCTTTAATCTTTATAATATTAGTGTAGATTATACGTTCCATTATCCGTATCTCGTAACTTACAATTAGCAATTATTGTCCGTATATATTATATATTTATGTATTCTATGTTGTCTATGAATATTTTTAAATAAATTTATATACATAATTATATCATATTCTTTTCTATTTTAGATGGTACCTCAAAATTTGGCAAGATGGCGTCGCAAAAGGCCTGGTGAAGCTCGGTCCCCCAAGTTTTCTATATTGAAGTGTGTTTCGTGAATTGCATATTTTTACATATTTCATTTTAATGTTATAAATTATTCATTTTTTCCCCTAAAAATGATTACCAGAGGGACTCTAATTTAGAGCCCACATCGACTGTCCATTTATTCCTTCGACCATACATATCTTTGGAAGCGTAATAAGTATGTTACCATTATATTTTTCAAAATATAATGTGATTTTGTAACATTTTGCTTGAACTTGTTATCTCTATAATTAGGTATATCTCGTATCTCGAAAACTTATTATAGCGTATATTAGCATAGTTAACGTTTTTATAGAAAAGAAGCTGAAAACTTTTCAAAAAAATTTTCCGTTTTTCCAATACCTCGGAATTAGATGCTATTTTTAGGCACAAAGACTGAACAATTTTTTTTCAGATTCTCTCCATTATGTTTCACGTGAATGTGTTATGGATTTTAATAAAACTCAGGCATAGAAATAGCCTTTGACCTCCGTCCTCGGATTAGTTTTTTACTTTATACAGGGAAATGAAAACGTTGTCAAAAGATAGGCAAAAATATGCCTCTATACTTCTATGTTTTCGTTTCATACAGATGGTATGATGTTTTTAACTGACTTCAAAAATGAAAGAAATTCGCAATTCGTTTGATTTTTACTATGCCTATTATTGAAAAAAAAAGTAATATACACCGTTGTGTCTTAATATTAAATAGATATACGACGAGTAGCTAGAGTAAAGTAGACCCGATGTATCTAACTATACATAATATTTTGAAATCATTATAAATATACCTACGAACTGTAGGCCTACGACATGCCTTGTACATCTTGTACAAGGCATGTCAAGTAAAAGGGGTGCATTTCGAAATAAATTTTACCTTACGGTGAAGTGGTCAAAGCTCTAAAATCTCTATCGAGATCGAAATGACATTTTTCCACATCTAACGAGAGGTCAGTTAGTGCATTTGTCGATGCAAAATGCCACTAAAGGTACGATTGGACTACAACATGAACGTCAAGCAATATTATGTGAACTGTTTACACTTGTATTAAATATGTGAATGCAATTATTTTCATTTATAGCATAATATATTATGCATTTATAGGCACTAGAAACAGACAATCGGTGTATAATGAGTGTGCGGTGTATAATGTAATAGTCTGATTGTATTTTAAAAGTGTCTCTGAATGCACACGAGTGTCCAACCCAAGGTCACGGGTTCAAACCCTGGGTAGCACCGCTGGATTTTCTAGTACTAAATTTGTGTTTAAATTCATCTCGAGCTCGGCGGTGAAGGAAAACATCGTGAGGAAACCTGCATGTGGCGGAAGAAATTCTGACACGTGTATATCCACCAATCCGCAGTGGAGCAGCGTGGTGGATTAAGCTCCATACCTTCTCCCTAATAGAAGAAGAGGCCTTTGCCCAGCAGTGGGATATGTACAGGCTGTGTTACGTTTATGTTGCGTTATTTATTAATTATTAAATTTTTTATTTCCGAAAATAATACCCAGGTTAACAAAAGTGTAAATGTCTTTTATATAGGTTGTCTATGATTCTTCTTGATAAGCTATTTATACGTAGTGGTTATATATATTATTCGTATATCATTGAAATTGCGATTTCCGACAAACACTACCTGTCATTCCAAGATCTACTGCTGCCGACAAAATAAACGTTTGCCTCAAAGCATCAAATCTGTGGCGATATGTAAAGATACTTCAACTTTCTGTAAATATGAGAGTTGCATTGTTGAACGATCTATCTGCTGATGATTTCTCGGTTTGATTTTATTTCCTCCAAATTTTTGCAATTTCCTATCATCAAAAGACGAGCTTTTCAACGAAGTATTCCCGGATACCATTGCTTACCACAAAAATATTAAACGGTGGCTCGATAGTCATCACGCTTAGAAATTTTAACAAACCAAACGTGTGCCATGGAACGCGTTCGGTGATAAGAAAACTGATGACCAATGTTAATCGCGCGTCGATGCTTACAGGAAAATTTAAAGATGAGGAAGTTCTTATTCCAAGGATTCAATGATCCCAACGGTTATGCCCTTTGAGTTTAAACGAATTCAATTCCCGACTTGTCTTACCTTCGCCATGACTATCAACAAATCACAGGGCCAATCCTTGACTATTTGTGGTCTCAATCTAGAAAATGCATGTTTTTCTCATGGTCAATTGTACATGGCATGCTCACGTGTCGGCAAACCATCCCCTTTTTTTTGTTCTTGCGCCTGACCAAAAACAAAGAATGTCGTTTACCACAAGGTCCTTGAATGAAAATCCCATTAATGAATTAATCCGAGTGTATCCCAATCTGCACAACATAGTTTCCAATCATCATTCATCATAATAAAATACTTTTAAGTTTCTATTTAAATATTAATATTATTTTTTATCATTGTATTACGTTCATCAAAGCCTAAATTAGTTCATCTGAAAGATAACGCGACATTCATTGACTGTTAGGCGGTACGAAGTTCTCCGGGTCAGCTAGTTATGTATAAAAATAATATTATCGGACTAATACAATACTAATACCTATCCACCAGGTGGCCAATTTGCCACATGTGTTGAAAGATGAAGCGTCTGTCCTCTTTGATGAACAAATATTATTAAGGGATTTTATACAATGTTTTATAAATCTCACGATCCCCGTAAACTGCTTCGGGACTGAAGTGTAGTGACGAGCAAAAAATGTATACATACATTTTATATTAAATTAACTTTCTTATTAATTGAATTTTTTAAGATGGAATGCTGACATTAAAAGTATTTTATAGCAAAATTTATTGCGTATATAGGTTGGACCTGGTAAAGCGTTTAAAATTGGCGCTCTGGTAACTCGACTGGACTATTACCACACTCTTACAAAAATAGCTTTATAGTTTTAGACTTACGTTTCGTAACGCGAGGAAAATAAAACTGGAAACTCAGCGCCTTGCTTAATTTTATATACCTTATTATTTTCTATTTCTACAATCGTTTCTTATTCCTTTTCTCACTTCCGCTAACTATTTTTACTGTTTTATTAAGCAAAATATTAGTAATCTCTCTGAACAACTTTTTAGGTTTTATTGTATATATTAAAATTTTCTCAGCATTTTGAACGTGAAAACAACACAAGAAAGACTTATTTATTTGTAGAAAAAATGTCATTATTTTTTCTGTTTTTCTTGAAGGTTTATTTTTAAAAAGTTTATACTTTATTTTGTTCAGTTTTGTACACGTTAATTTTGTGCTCTTGATATATTGTCGGGAGGGTTTTGAAAAATTGCCTTCGAGATTCTCAACTTTGTTTGGTCCCGGCTGAATTATGGCCCGTTATTGTCATTTTCATCCGTAAATAATATTAAAAGAACTAGCGAGAAATTTTATTAGAATGTTTGCATGTATTTATTGTTAGGCGACCAGTCCTAAAGTAATAAAGAGAGAGGGAATTTTATATCCGAGAAATGAATTCCAGAAACATAAAATTTATATAAAAATTATGATTTCATTTAACAAAAACAACAATCGGTGGTCTTACGTTATATTTCATTTATACATATCGCACGCTTAAAATTAAAGTGACTTAACTCAAAATTCGTATAACTTCTGATATAGCTATTAAGTTTAATAGTTTTGAGACTCATTTTTCAGTTTTCGCAATTTTCGAGTTAAGTTATTAAAACAAACTCAAGCAATGCGGCTAGTATTTAATTCTAAGGGCATTTTTTCTCTCGCCGAGAAATTCGATTACGCGTTCCGCCTAAGTTTTAATTCAGGCCTGCTCGAATCCTATAATGGACAAGATGCTCCAATCTATTCAAGTTGCCGTCATCGTCAGCCAATCACACAATAAAACAATTCTGGACATAGGCCACCCCAAGTTCACGACAAATATCCCAATCCTCCGCAGCCTTCATGCAGCCCGCTCCGGCAACCTTGCGTTTGTCGCCAGTCCAGCGGGCCGGACGGCGTCCTACACTACGTTTGCCACCGTACTCAACTAATCTACCATCATCGTCCTCATAATGCGCCACATTTACTAACGTGACCCTGATCGGATTGGATCGTCTACGCAGGCTTCGCATAGTGAATGTTCCAGGGTTCAAAATCCAGGAGCACACACTAAGAAAAGAGATAAGAAAAGACTAGGCCAAAAGAGAACCATTTCGGCCATGTGAAGAAAAACCAGCTTTTATTTTCCTTCACCTCGAGCTTAATAAACAACTCGCACCCTGGAAAAATTATTGCTAAGTCAAAATACCTACCACTTCTAAAATTGCTATAAATTCTTTAAAGTGAATCCTTTCCAGCGTGCGAATTCAGTACTTGAAAATTGAATGATTCTAATCTAGGTATTAGCCCGCAATCATCGGTTTGAATCTAAGTGTTCTAATTTTAGGCCATCTCGATTCTAATGAATTATAAGCATACAAGTATAACTACTTTTATAACAGGAAAAGTTTATTTATTAAGAAAGTACCTTCTCGTTGTAGTTTCAGTTTGTTCGCGCAGAATAGTTGCAGATCTTACTTGGTAATAAGACCCTTGTCAAGTTCAAGAACGAATGTTTTGTGAGATATTGTTATTTTTTATTTCTTCGCTGTTCGGTCAATGACCTTACAGTAAAATAATATAGATTGATGATATTATCATGTTATATTTTATACTTTAATTAAAGCGCCTTGGGCGCCCGAGGAGTTTAAAAAACTGTTGACTTTTTGTATTAATATATAAAGTTAAAAATCTGATTACTTTTTCTAATATACTTTAAATAGTTAAAACAAAACTACTTACACCTATTTTAAACACTAGCGGCCACTAGACGTTCCAGAGCGAGTTTTTATTTAAAAAATGTATGTGACGGATAAGTATTAGATTTTTTACATCACATAATTGCTTTTTTACTGCTAATAAAGTTAGTTATAACCCATTTAACGACAACGCTAAATGACGTTTAGTCAAGATGTTAAACGTTATAATAAACAACTTGACGAGTTGAACGAGTCACTCAATTAAATGTCGTCATTCAATGAACGCGCTAGTGATTCAATAAGGTAGCTGATTCAACAAGATGACTG
>JAPEIZ010049398.1:0-11663 GCA_026122275.1 Junonia oenone
CCGACAAAAAAGGTTGAACAAAATACTGTGAAGAATTCACTGGGAGACTGTAACATACCTACACAGTTACACACACACATATACAATATGTATGTACGAATTACAAAAGACACGGTTTTATGTGAATTGACTTTTTTTTGTAATAAAATAAAAAAAAATAATAAAATTAAACTAACTACTTCATTATTCATAATTACCTTAATAGACAAAAAATAACTTACGTTTTATAGCATCTTAACCAAGCTGTTTGTGTATTGTCTAGACCTGAAATTTTTATTAAATAATTTTAAAGAATAAAAGTAAAACTAGTTTTTAGAATAAAAGAACAAAAGTACCGATTTGGTACTAATTTATAAAACTAATTTTTTGTGGTCGCTTTTGCAAAAAAAATATTGTTTAAAAAAAAGAAATCAAAAACAAAACTAGTGATAGATTAAAAATACATACCAATTAAAATTATAACAGCTATCCAGAAACAATTTTTTAGTTCAAACATTTTTACAAAAATATTTAAAAAAAAACCGCGAACTCTCTGTCATACACAATTCGAATTAATTTGAAGATGGCGCGATCGCCGCTACGAGCGTCCAAAACAGTACTACACGTCGAAAACTATATATAAATGTATATATACATATATAAATGCGATAACGCAGTCACGACCTACCCCATATCCTTCAGTGTTTTACGGAAATAACTAAATAAGCCTTTACATGCGGGGCATTACAATGAAAACGGTTCGAAAATTGATCCGAATTTCAAGTTTTTATTTAGGTTGTAAGAAAGTGCTTTATTGTTTCCAATTCGCGCTATGAATTTTGATCGCATTGCGTCCGCCTTTATTTGGGTGCTTAATTTTAACAGAATCATCTTTACATAGCATAAAATAAAATCCGAGTTTTTCTGTTTATCCGCTAATTTATTCTAACGCATGTACATAGGTATATTGATGAATTTTACCATCATTTTAATAATTGGAAGATCTGTTGATATAGCAGCGGTTCTGCGTGAATATCGTTTATCGCTGATTTCAACGAAACTGTTTATCTTAAAAAAAAGCTCATTTTTCTGGGATAAAAAATATCCTATTATCTAATCTAGTGTGGTGCCGACATAGCCTAGTGGTGCGGACACGTGGATCTTAACCAAAGGTTACGGGTTCAAACTCTTACTAGCACCGCCGAATATTTAAGTGTACCTTCTCCCTAATAGGAGAAGAGGCCTATGCCCAGCAGTGGGATATGTACAGGCTGTGTTTATCTAATCTAGGCTCTTCATTGTATGTGTGCTAAATTTAATGGCAATCGATTTATTAGTTTCAGCGTGAAAGCAGAACAAACAAACAAACTGACTTTCGCATTTTAAGAGGTATCTGTATTGCACGCCAATTCTGATATGAATTCTTTAAGATTAAATTTGAGATTATGGTAGATATGGTAATAGGTATTGGTAGACATGTACGTAAACATTGCACAATGTGGCTGGGTGAATATGTATACCTATATTTAAGACATCAAAATACAAAATGCTTTTTCTGGAATGGAATAATTGACTGACAAATCAGCGCAGAGCCTAAGCCGTTAAGAATAAAAAGTCACATTTATATGGGACAACGTGATTCCTTGTTCCAATTCACTTCTAATTTTATGTTAATATCAATTCTCCGTAGTGCTTTTATGTCACATATTTTAATACTGAGTACAAAGGAGAGAATCAGAAGCAATCGCTCTACGTTAAAATCAGTAATCTGTCAATACCTAGGCAAGAAAAAAGCAGACCCTGGAGAAAGTCCAGGAATTTCTGAAATCGCGGTAGGTGTGACTATAAAGTTTGAGGAGTTACTTCGATCGTTCTCCATAATCTCATCATCAGATCATGATCTACTGACAATGAGATCACCTGTGAAACATAATACCCTTTCAAACAAAAATAGAATCGTCAAGATCGGTCCAGTCGTCTCTGAGTCATTCGGTATTATACAAAAGAAATCCCCGTCGAATTGAGAACCTCCTTCTACTTGGAAACTCTTCAAAAAAAGATCTAAATTGTATTAAACATCATTAGAGAAAGATGTTTTCAAACTATTTATTCGAATATAAGTAGATAGATATGTAATAGATTACTACAAAGTACGATACTGTCCAAATACATCTACATTTATAAATGATCTAGTTTTGCTGGTAAAAATTGTATGCATACTATCTGATACCTGATATTATGTAAAAGTATATTTAGGTACCTACTACCGTACTACCTATAAATTGTAAAAAATGATATTTATTTTTTAATTTAAAATTAAATATGCATATCATTTTAAAATTATTAAATGTAATAATATAAAAACAACATTAACTGTCAAAAAAAAAAACTTAATGGTACAGTATAATCATATTATTATTGTAATCATTTTAATTACATAATTTGCATAAAGCATAACACATAATACATAAATATATTCATGTGCTAGTGTCATAGTGTGTGTAATTAAACATGTTATGTATGTATATTTTAATTTATTTTAAATAAAATAAAGATTTAGAGTTCTGTTTATAACATAAAAAATATAATGTACCATTTAAAACCTAACAATAAGCTTCGTATAACGATTTAGAAACACTTAGGGGGTATAAATAAAATAAATAGACCGATATTCTGCAATAGGGAATTAACATTTATTATAATTTTGTATAAATTGTAACATTGTTTGTAGATGTATTATTTACATGTATAGCTACGTAAGTTACAAGACTATAATGTAGAGGTTAGAAAAAAGTTTAAATTTTATTGTTTAGTCATTTAACACAATAATAGACATAATTATAGAGATGTCACCTTGGTTGCATGAAGTTTATATAATAATAAATAAATAATTGATGGACAAGCAGATAGATTTACAAAACTCTCGATAGATGATTCTTTACCTGCTGATGATGATAGATGGGTATAATTGGAAGTACATACGCAAAAAGGATCCAACCCACACGAGTTCACTTTTGATATATTGAATTTTGAAGTTTAAGCTGTGTTTTGCTAATTTATTTAGATTGATACTTGAAAAGATTTTTAAAAAATCAAATGTATCGTAGTATAATTTTGTAATTATAATTAATTTGGATGAATATCTTTTAGTATTTACTGAGATATTAAAGAAAATGTTGATTTGGATCCTTTTTGTGATACCTATCTAATATTTCACGGGGCTATTCTCAAGAAGCATTTTTCAAAAACGATCCAGCTATGTCAATTTGTTCATTTGTTAGCCATACCACCCATTCGATCATAGCCCCAAGGCTGTTTTTGGGGAATCTCTTTGCCCCAGGACATTATTGTAGAGATGTTAAGCTTGGAAGGGTAAAATAATTCTACATAGACTAGGGTGTTGCGGCACAAAGAGATGTCCTATATCTTTCCTCCTAACAACATCCTTTGGAGGTGTTTAATGTTTTATGTGTGTTTTAAGTAAATGTACTTCACAAATATAAATCACAACAATGACACCACCAGTTCATCTAACAAAAAAAACATGTCAAATATTTTGGATCTTTTTGGAACTTGAACTTGGATCGTTTTTGAGAAATTAAAATATGAGCGTTCCATACATGTGGCATGGTAACTAACCACCATCGAATAAATAATTTTTTGTATTTTGTGTATAAATCTATTTCTAAGAGAAAATTTATATCAAGGAGACCAGTTTGGCATACTTAACTCATTTTCGACCATTTTGTGGATTGGATCCTTTTTGCGTATCTACGTCCGTAAAGAAAAATCCGGGAGAACGGGAGGTTAAACATTATTATCAGAGGATCCCAAACAAAACAGGGGAGGTCGTAGATTTTAATGTATTATAGTTATACATATTATAATAATTTATGGACTTGCACATACAGTCACTAAACTCTCGAAAGATGGTTCTTTCTGGTAGATGTTGATAGATGGGTATAGTTATAAAGAAAAAAACGGGAGAACGGGAGGTTGACCATTATTATCAGATGATTCCAAACAAGCCAGTGGAGTTGGTGGTAGTTTCTGTAGGTTCTGATTCGGTTCCTTCCGCTCCGAGCCCATACGGTGATGTTGAGCTCGTCCGCATGTAGAACACGCCTCTAGCTCTGAAACCAAATATAATACTTTCGTTTTTTTATAAGTATTATCAACTGCTTCCCGCGACTTCTTACGTGCCTATTTCGTGGACGTTTTCTCGGCAGGGCCATCTTTAACGTATAAGAGGCCCTGGGCACATTAGAATAGAAGGCCGGCAGTGCCGGATTAACCTATTTTGCGCCCCTAGGCAATGACACAAGAAACGCCCCATAAGCTAAAAAAAAGCTCATCACCCTTCTTTCCCTATCATAATTATACCGTTTTAGCTAAAAAAAAAAAAAAAAAAAAAACAAAAAAGCTCGTCAACTTCCTTTCCCTACTTAGTACCCATGAATTACTATGGAACCATAATTTACTCCTTTAAAGATTTAAAAATCCACACATAGTGGATCTATTCATAAAGTAAAGGGCATCTAATTCTAAAGAGTTTCGAAAAGTATCACCTAATTCCGATTCCGAAAAAACGGCTTAACCAAAAAATTCATAAGTTTTTTTATTCCAAAAAGCATTCTAGAATAATATAAACTTATGAATTTATGGACGAAGCCGTTATTTTAATATCTCGGAGTAAGGTGCCCTTACTTCAGCAGAAGGAATATTTTAGACTCAAGTATGAAAGTGCTACGGTCCCATAGACGTCCTAATCCTAATCCATAGAGTCACAATATCATGGTAAATATCTTTTATATAGCAAAGGTAATAGTAATATGTAGTGAATTATGAAACAAACTTTGTATTAATCTCGTCTCCTATATAAACGGTTTCGTTGCCTCCTCTGCCTTCCCGCCAGTCGTCACAACTCGTGGCTGCGATCGCTTCGAAGGCTGTTGGACGTTCTATAGCCTCCGCGAACACCTCCCAAGCTCGAAAGTGACTGCAGAGGTCTGAAATGTTAACAGGTAATATTTAAGCGTCATATCGCACCCTGGAAAGAATAGTCATCTAACTTGACTTGTAAAAATGCTATAAAGTCTAAAGTCTTCCTTTCTGAAGTGATATTCCAATGGCTTATTTCATATTTTATTGTCACGCAGGGTAAATCTTCATAGATTACTCCCCTACTCCTAAGGGGAGGCGGGTTATGTAAGAGTGTACTCACTAAAAACCCCTGCAATTGCCAAATCAATAGTATGGAAACGTAGAGGCTTCGGGATCGCATTCGCATGCACATCCGCTGCTAGTTCGTGAATTTAATTTTAAAATCCGTGGTGCTGATTTGTACCTAGGGTATAATGTACGACGTGTTACCATCACTCCAACGACGATATTTTACACGATCATTTTTATATGAACCACTTCACAAGATCTAGTAAGATGATTATGTTAAAATAAGGCAATTACTTTGTTTGGTCAAGGACATAAGATCCGAGTCTTCGCAGCCGGGTTGCACTTTGTTCTCACAGTTGAGCCAAATGTTGACAGAGCCTTTGTTCTCATCTGTTCCGAATGCACCAGGGTTAGTATGAATCATGTCTACGAATTTGGCATCAGAAGCACTTAGTGCACGAAGTGATAGAATACCCTCGTACAATGGTCCCGCTGGGTCAAGACCGGTGATTCTGTGAAACATTTAGTAAAGTAACAGCCTGTACATATCCCACTGCTGGGCATAGGCCTCTTCTCCAATTAGGGAGAAGGTTATGGAGCTTAATCCAACACGCTGCTCCACTGCGGATTGGTGGATATATGTACATGTGTCAGAATTTCTTCCGGCACATGCAGGTTTTCTCACAATGTTTTCCTTCACCGCAGAGCTCACCACTAGGCCATCTCGACTCAAAACATATTTTACAGATAGGTACTAAAAGTCTTTAGCAACCGTAATTATATAAAAAATATAAATAACATGACAAAGACAACACCAGGCCATAAATAGCCATAACTGGCCAAATGAGAAAAAAATCTATATAACGTTCCTTAGTTTTGGTTGGGTATCTCCAAAATTAGCTGCAAAAGTTTTTCAAATAATGAAGAATCACCTACTTGCGTAAACTTTTCGAATGCTACGGCTACTTTTAATATTCCTTAATTATTATTTGTACTGATTCTCGTAGCTGTACAATAACGTGCTACGTTAATTCTGCAACAAATCTTTCAAACAAAATATTGCTATTTAATTACAGTAGGTACCTATTTTAAGTGATTTTTTTAATAAGACAAACTTTCGCGTTTAAAATCCCTGAAAATAATCTTACTTACATAACTGGGACTTTTATAACAGTTTTAATTCCATATATTATATATATATAATAAATATTAGAGAAAACCTCACCTTTCAAGGATATAACCATTTTCTATCACTTGTCTGCCTGTGTAGCCGCACAGTTGACCCCCTAGCGAGTGTCCGATCAAGTGGAAATTGGATGGCCTCAGCCCAGCCTCGAATAGATCTACCAATGTGTTACCCAATTCTCTACCAATCTAAGTAAATATAATAATTATGCACATAATATTACTTACAAAGGTTACATAATATGTATAATTAATATATTTGTATTGTAATAAAAACAATGGAAATACCTAAGTATTATAATTATTTGATTCTTACGTCTGGATTATTATATTACATTATTTAATAAATATAATATACTATTTTCAATATAATATGTCAGTACTCCGCCACTCTTTAGAATATTGGTTAAGACTCTAGCTCTATTGCAAATCTGGATAGGGTTGTGGGGGAGCTTAATATTTCGGAAACAGTTCTTCGTTTGGAAAAAAGGTTTTCCTCCATCTATAATATTTTTAATCAAACTATTGAACGATACCCCTCACTATGGGAAAAATCAGAAAAAAAATTGTCTCATTTTACAACCCAAAAATTTTTTACAAAAACATTTTATTGTACGACATTCTCGGCGGGATTCACATGCCGAAAGACAACTTTTAGTATTAAGAACCTCGGCGCAAAGACGGACAAACAGACAGACAGACGGACGTGGCGAAACTATATGGGTTTTGTTTTGAATATGGAACCCTAAAAAAATTAAATTAAGTATTTTACAATTATTCATTATTGAAACTAGTATCTAGTGATGTGTAAGTGCCCCTATCCCTGCCCCACAATGGCTACGGCCATGGACACAAATATAATGATTTTTTAGAGATACATACCTTTTCAGCATTCCGTATAGCTCTCGTGTAGTCTATTGGTGACATAATACCAGCTGCGGCCTCTTTTTCCCAATTCAGAACACATATATTAACCTGACCCAGATATGCCTCTACCATCCGCCGGACTGAAATTGCCGTAGGTTTTGCAGCAAATCCGAACACGTAGAAGACTGTATATTTCTCAGGATAGTAATAAGACGACTTTAAGAAAGGACTTGCGTTGTCTAGAGGATACTCAGTGTAGTTATCGAATGACCTAAAACATTGTTTTGAAATTATAGCATACAGAATTTGTTCTGAAATAAAATTTATTAAGCTGGTCAGTCTTAAGCGTGATTTTCATTACGGAGTAAAGGGGATTGTAAATGATTTCATTTTACCAACAATTTCACATGTAAGCGTCACTTATTGCACACACATGGTAATAGTGTTAGAAAGAAAGAAAGAAAGAACACTTTTGTTTGGGACCGTACAAAAAGATAAAATATCAGTAATTACAAAATAAGAAATAAAGATAGTAAACCAAAAAAAAAGAAACAACTTGTTACTATGTATTACCACTTACACACACACAAAAACAAAGCTATAAAATTGAATAAATACAAAAAAAAACAAAAAAAAAAAAAAAACAAAAAATACTATTACAATATTGGTGCATGACAGTAGAGTATTATGCTCAATATTTTCTAAGTCATGGTATCCAAAATATTTTAGTCTAAGATCCCGATATATAACGACCTTCACCGAGACGTTTATTTGATGAAACTCGTTTTAGATTATATTTACTATGTCAATAAATATATTGCACATGAGTTATTGTAGTTTGCCTAAAAAATTTCAGTTCAGGATATGATTAATTAAAATTTTTTTATCATTTCAACGAATTGATTATTACATAAATTCAATACCAATCGAAAGTATAAAGCCAATAATGTAGTTAATTGAACTTATCCTACGTTTCCTACGTTTTTATTACGTACACCGTACACGTACTACGAGTAAATACGTAATACCACATTTAATTCATAATTAAGTGTTACTAGTTTTCATGCATGCATAAATAAAATGAGACTATCGATTATATTTATGTTTAAGAAATTAATATATGTATAACGTAACATCTAATAAATATAAATATTTTTTTACCCTTTGTAACAGCGAAGATCAGCGCCATTTGCAATTGCAACGTTACCTGTAGAGAGATGAATATTTAATGAAAAAAAAAAAAAAAATTGTGTCAATAATTGTGTCAATTGATTTGAAATCTAATGTCTAAACTATGGTGAGGCAGTGATGGGAAACTGCCATAGAATAAGATTGACAGGTATGTATCTGTTTTGATAATGATACTGACTCTGAGGAGTCATTTTTGTAAATATAAATAGCGGGTAAACTAACTCGCGATACCCATACACATTTGTAGGATCAGTGTAGCCACAACGTTGTTAGGGTTCCGTAGTCAAAACGGAACCTTTATAGTTTCGTCATGTCCGTCTGTCTGTCTGTCTGTCTGCGGCTTTGCTCCGAGGAACTTAATCCTAGAAAGCTGAAATTTGGCATAAGTATAGATATAAATCACGCTGAGAGTCGTACAATAAAATTTCTAAAAAAAACTTTTGTTAGGGTGTCTCTCCTACATGTGAAGCGAGGCCAAAAATATTTTTTCTAATTTATCTCATAGTGTGGGGTATCGTTAGATAGGTCGTTTAAAAACAATATGGGTCTAGAAAAACCATTTTTCCGAGCGAGAAGGCGTTTCCGAAATATTAAGCTTTAATGTGTCAATTTTTCTTAGAGTCAAGTGTCCCACCCCTCTACCCACTAAACCGCTGCTTCTAAAGACTTGAAGAAATTCACGACAGTAGTACATATAATGAATTTAAAAGCAAAATTGTCACGGGTATGTAGGCTTTTATAGTTAACGAGTTATAGTCGATCAAAGTAAAAAAAATTATTTCGCCCAAATTTTATTGAAAATTATTAAGGTAAACATGCTAGTTGTTACGAAATAAGTTAGTTTTAAAGATTAGATAAATGGGTGACCGTATATTATGATGGAAACTACGGAATCCTTCATGCGCGTGGCTCGACACGCACTTGGCCAATATCGGGTACGAAGTATGGAACAGATATCCATTATCCTTCACAACTTCATTTCACAAACACTAGACTGCAGCTCCAATAAACAATGAAACATATTTTATTGGCTTAAAAAACTAAAATATTAAAGAATCTATTGTTACTGTTAGGAATTTCGTTGACAGTTTTAAAAATAATTTGTTCCAATACTCACCCAAAATAAATATAATTTTCATAATCCTAAATATTTCGAAGAACTCCATTTTTCCGAATTATTGCGGACTTAGAAAATGTTACAGCTAATTATTATTGCTCTAAAAGACAGGTAGTGTGTACAAGGTCATGGTGAATCCTATTTTATGTTTCTTTATAATGCCAAGCATGAATTTAATTAATTGAAAACGTGTTCCGTAGTTAATTTTGTTCGATTCAAAATAGTTGTCCCATTTTTTGGTTTGTACTTACTTTACTTTCTTCGGCGCTACAACTTTTTGTGAGTCTTGGCCACTTCAATAATATTTTGCCACTCGCTCTGGTCCTTGGCTTTCCAATAATTTTCCGTTCAAAAAACCCTGTTGTTGTGGTAAATTGCCACTGGCCCAGGCCACAAGTGCGATTGTAAAAGGGGCTCTTGCGGAACATTGAAAGTGACTACCTAGTAGTAGTAGACTAGTTTAGAAAGTGGATGTCATTTTCTTGGTTTGCCGCCAGCAATTGCGTTGTACGACTCTGGTGGGCCCCATCTGCATCAGCTGAATTTACCATGAGTCACCCATGCTCTAGTTACGTTACTATTATAGATATTGGCAATGTTTTATAGAATTGTAATTTATTACCCTTTTTAGAAAGTGGATAAGCTTTTTTAGGTTTTCGCCAGTAAATATTTCGAAAAATACGACTCTGGCTGGCCCCATCTGCATCAGCTAAATTTGCTATGAGGCGCCCATGTTCTAGTTACGTCACTGGTTGCCCCTAATATGCCCCTAGCTTTATAAGTTTATAAAAGGTTCCTAAATCGAAAACAATTTCAATTATTGAGATAAGCGCGCCTTGACAAAAAAACTCTTTGGTTACATTTTAAACCTCACTTTTTCTTTTAATAGATAATATATATTTCATAACGCAACTCTAATATAAAAAAATATCTATTATGTTACATTTGAACAAACATACTGAAGAGCTGTAACTGAACTGTGTTTAATTTATATCAATAGTTGTCTATTGTGTTTTAGTGTAAACAGATTGGCTCTTGGAGGCAGGGTCGCAAAACTATCAAAATGTTCGCTTTTCCTTGTTAGTACAACATGGAACACACGTAAATGCAAATATTGTAAAAATACGTAAATATAAATATTATACGTACAGTCGTACATACATAGTTAGTCTGCCAAAATTATAATATTGTTGGCTTCACTATTATTGGGTATATGTGGTGGTATAATTGGTGGTCTAGAATGTGGAATTCTTTTATACCTCTTTTCACAGGCGCAAAAGATGGGAGGCAATATGGCAATTCGACTTCTTTCTGATCTTTGATCTGATTGATCTTTTTTTTTGCTAAGTTTGACTATGTCTTTTTATATGGCTCTCTGTAGTATTATAGCTCCCAAACGGATGGACCGATTTTGATGCGGTACTTTACTTGAGAGCTTCTTTAAGGTAGTTTTTAGTTTTTACTTATATTTGGTAAAAACGATTAAGTAGTTTGTGATCAGCTGATGTTAGGCATTTTCGGCATAAAAAATAGAAAATCCTTTGTACGTGTATGCTCATGTCTTCGCCGCTTGTGATCAGTATCCAATGAATCTTTTTTTTTCAGGAAACGTGTACGTGTCGGGACATAATTTTGCGCACTGACTATTTACATTAACCGTCTCCAGCGCCAGCTGTCTTGTGGTATTTTTCTACATTTCGCCACATTTGTTGATTTGCGTTATGTTTGTCTATGGCCTTCACAGTCACTAAACTATCTAAAGCTAAAATATTATTTAATACCTAATAATACCATTTACATTCTATTGCGTGCTTTCTATTCTAACATTATGGACCGAGAGCCCGTGGGATGCTAATTTTAATATGCAAAGTATGTAGTCCTATGTTATTGAAAGATTCAATGGCAGACACCTACTCCAGTACATAGTGCATTTTATATAACCTTAAAAACTCGAAAATTTCATGAAAATTTACGTTATATTATGGTAGGGGAGCTCGGTATGCTAAATTTGTAGTAACTAGAGCGTCGTGAGGACCTATTGGACTTTGAAGATTATAAAAATTTAAAAGATTTGAAGATGCTAAAAAGAAAAAATGTTTATATGATGTTTTACATTTCACCGATGGGGGGAGCTTGTACAGGGTTTCGAAAA
>JAPEIZ010050483.1:0-11647 GCA_026122275.1 Junonia oenone
GATAAGTAGTTTAGAAGTTACGAGGGAACAGATGAACATACATACATACATACATAGCCTGTCAAAATCATAACCCTTTTGCTTTGCCGTAGTCGGGTAAAAATGATAAAAAGTTGGCCTCTTAATAAAATGGTAAATGGTATCAACAACAATGGCGAAATATGCAAAAAATATGAAAATTCCATACAAATGCCGAAAAATTAGCAATACCTTTTTTTTTAATTTTCTTCAGTGACGACCAAAAGAAGGTTATCACGTAAATTCCAGCGGCTCAAAATTAGTGGTGGCTAAAATAAAAAAATGGTCGTCAAAAAAACGACGATTGCTCATTGGACATTTTTTACTATGACGACCTTTTGATTATTGGTCTTTTTCATAATTGGACGTTTTGCTAATTAAACCAATTTCTCATTAGACGTTATGCAACCAACCATATGATCGTAAAATGTGGGTTCCTACCCTGGCTATCAACGCTGATTTTTTTAATACTAAATTATTGTTTAAAATCTCAAGTTCGTCTGTGAAGTAAAACATCGTGAGGAAACCTGCATGTACCGGAAGAAATTCTGACACATGTAGGTATAGGAAATACCAACTCGCAATGGAACAGGGTGGTGGATTAAGATGCTAAACCTTCTCCTAAATAGGAGAGGAGGTCTTTTTCAGCAGTGAATCATTTACAGGCATTTGATTTGATTAACGATTAACGTTAACTTGCGTTAATTCTTCTGAAATGTAACGCTTTAACGTTTAACGAAGTTAACTTTTTTTTTAACGGATTATCGATTAACGAAGTTAACCATTTGATTAACGGTGCCCAGCTATGGTTATAACAAAATCTGTCAAGTCCGCTATTAGGTATATAAATATAAATATATATAATAAATATGTTCTAGATCACAACACAGCAATTTATGAAGTGACAATATTAACGTAAGATGTAAATGCAATTATCCCTTTCCATACTCGAAACGTGCTTAACCGTAATAACACGGGTTGGGTTTTGATATTCGAGTAAATCCAACATTTGATCTCATTGCGAGGGAACGAGTCCTTAGCGTCATGCTCGAGCCTACTCGTATGTCAAATCCTTTGTGACTTCTTATCAAATTATCATGACTATTAAAAATATAATATATTGTTATAGGTACGTGAGAGTGTTTGTATTTATTACTTTAGTTACACGCATTACTTATTTTATTAAAAAAATATATAGGTATATTTTGTACGTGTGTTTATAATGATTTGACTGACTGTCTATATGTCCGTGGCTTTGCTCTGTGGTCCTTAGCTGAAATTCAGCATGGGCATACACAGTGGCGGATTATCAAGGTATTGGCGGTGGCGCAAGTGCACAAGGGGGCGCGAGTACAGAAGAGGGCGCGACTGCGCGAGTACAGAAGGGGGCGCTAGGGAAAGAAAGTTTTTTTAGCTAAAACGGTATATTCATGATAGGGAAAGTAGGGTGATCAGCTTTTTTTTTAGCTCATGGGGCGTTTCCTGTGTCAGTGCATAGGGGCGCAAAATAGGTTAATCCGCCACTGGGCATACATATAAATTACGCCGAGAAAGTCGTAAAACAAAATCTTTAAAAAAATTTTTTTTGGGGTGTCTCCCCTATATGTAAAGTGAGACAAAAAAAATATTTCTCATTTATGCCATAGTGTCGGGTATCTTTGGATAGGTCGTTTATAAATATTATAAGTCTGGGAAAACCATTTTTCCGAAAGGGAAACTGATACCGTATAAGTGTCAATCTTTCTTAAAGTCAAGTGTCCCCCCCAACCTCTACCCACGAAACCGTTGCTTCTAAAAATGTGAAAAAATTCATGACAATAGTAAGTATCTAAGTAGTAAGTCGAAAAGTTATTTTTAAAAAATAAATTAATACATGTCCGTATAATATTTTGATGGAAACTACGGATCCCTTCGCGTGATTCGACACGCACTTTGCCAATTAATTATTTTATTACTAATTAAAAAAACAATATAAACCGAAAATAATATACCTACTTTTGTTTGGTACTACAAAGACAGACTACTGTAGTTAACTGCGAAAAAAAATTAAGGAAAAAGGGACAAACGTATACGACGCAAAAGTTACAAGTCTCTTGTGTCGGCTGTCACACATGTCTACAAAGGAAAAAGGGTACCTACGTAAAGACTCAAAAATACACAGGCGCATATGTACTAATAAATTTGTTTGTGTTTAAAATCTTTTTTCAGTGTTTGTATGTGTTTCTGCCGACCTGTTAAAAAAAGATTATTTTTTTGATAGACTGATAAAAATATAGGCCATATAACAGCCATATAAGAGTCACGCCATCAGTTGTGTAATACTATTTAAATATTAGGTATTTAAAATTTTCTTATATTATAATAAATAAATAATCTTAATGCATGTAATAAATAAATAATCAAAAAGCCTTAGTTGGTTTGTTCAAGCTATAAGGTTGATTTTTAAATCCTGAACACTAAGACAACTAATAATAGCAGATTTATGATTAAAGGCTATAAGCTAATACAACCAATAAGAACAGCAACTATCATATAATTATACGAGAATTTATATACAATTATGCAGTGCATGGCTACACAAATAAGGCGTAATTTTCCGGAAGTGACGCAGCAAGATAAATCTAGTTTTTAAATAAAAGTTAATGATTTTTTATTTTATTTTGTGTTATACTTAATCTTATTAATGTAACTGACGTTGTATGGAAAAATTATAACAAAAATAAACATTAAACAAGCCAGCATTTGTAATTAATTTCTTGATAACACGTTTAAATAATATTTCATACATTTATAATTTCAATATATTGTCCATATTAATACCCTTTTATTATGAGTACCAAGAACATAATGATTTCATGACATAAATTAAATCATTAAACGGCAAATATTATGTATTTATAATTACTCATAGTCATATACCTACTAGTCCTAAAACCTAAAGATTTCATATTAAATGTTTTAAAGATTAATTGTTTTTAGCTACACGATAGTTTAATAAGTTTTATCTTGCGCACTACTTACATATAACGCGGTATCATGTGTTCAACTACGAAAACAATATAAACTGAGGCATCGTAAACTTCTTTAATAAATTTAACCCGATTAACGTATGGTCGAACCTCTGGGAACTATACGAACATGCGGTTTATCGAAAAGGATTTTAATATTATAAAAGGTTATCATCAAAACGTTCTATAGCCCTCGAACCCTTTCCTGGAGTAAATAAGTATATTAAACGACCGCCCCAGTAACAACCTTTTGATTGTGTTGAAACGAGCTGGAGGTTGTTTGCCGCCATTATTTTTGTGTTATGAAATTCGTAAACGTTTTAATTAAACAAAAGGTTGAAGTAAAATCTCTTGTTTTTGTTCTAAATGATCTGACAAATATCTAATTAAAAAAAGACTTAAATAACATAATAGGATTAAGAGTAGGTACAATAAATGTGCGAATAATGCAAGGAGCGACTGATTTTGTACTAATTATTATAAGTGTGTAATATGAATTGTAGATTATAGAATATTACGCATCGCGACTAAACGCGGTTAATAACTAGATCTATTCAAATATTGTGTTCATTATCTAAATTACAATGTGAGCTAACAATATCCAATGAAGTTGAATAATACTGTCCATTACCTATGCTGATCACATATCATTATTTTAGTGTGTCCAATGGCGATTTCTCAGTAGCTAGGTAGGTATATTAAGCGATAATATAATCTGATTCTTCAATGTTGATTTTCATTTATAATGATACACTCGAATAAAACTTCATAATCGAATCGAATCGAATAATAATCTTTAACCTTGCTTGTAACTGTACTTAGTAGTTTGTCCTGTCAGATTAGATGATTGTGAACTATTAAATTAGAGAGGACTTAGTTAAAAATATAAGAAATGTCGTCGTGACAATAAGGCTTATTAACCACGACTCAATAAATAAAATGGATATTTATTTTCTTTTATTCTGTATTTAGACTTAAAACTAAAACTAAAGAAACATCTACATTATCACGAAAAAAAAAGATTTTAAGCTTTCTTAAAAGGTATTTTAAGAATGACCAATTAGGTAAAGAGTATAATATAATTTTACTAAAGACTGGCATTATCTAGTAATCTGCTTTATCCAATATTGCAGAATCTTTCTTTTTAAATCCGCACCCGTTCAGAACGTCAGCATTTACCCTTAGCTCTCTTGCATTAGTTCTTAAATGTATAAAGTTAAAAATCTAAAATTTGCATGATTACATAGATATGTAACGATAATTTTGTAATTTTTTTCTTTTGTTACATGTGCCTCCTTTTTGTTAGATTTAAAATTCATTTTTT
The DNA here is from genome assembly GCA_026122275.1 of Junonia oenone. Classification (NCBI taxonomy): domain Eukaryota; kingdom Metazoa; phylum Arthropoda; class Insecta; order Lepidoptera; family Nymphalidae; genus Junonia; species Junonia oenone. Next base: position 4,351 of record JAPEIZ010050483.1, read on the forward strand.
ATTGGCCTAATATTTCAAAATAGATAGTGACTTTTTTACGATTCACGATACGATTCTAAAGGATGGTATTATTCACAATTTATCTGAAGCCTTACAATCTGGCCAGAGAGTTCATAATCTAACAATATTCAAAATTTTACGATGACATATCCCTAAACTCTTATCACAGATCTTTATAATTCCACCAAAATTTAAGCGAACATTTTGACGTAGAAGAACCTTCACCATTACACGTCATAAAAACCGAGACCATAAACTTTGAACCTTCTTATAACAAAGTTTAGCCATTATTAAAGCTTTTAGCGCGTCGCCTGTGAATACGTCTTATATTTCTAAACTTCTTATCCCACATTTAACCAACACGTAAAATGAGTTAAAATGCATGGTGAAATACACGAAAATAATGAAACCTCTTATTTTATTTTTGTTTTACCTTCTTATTATGGGGTAAAAACTCTACAATTACATTACCTATGATATTCACCAGTTTCGTTGGAAGTGCTTTCAATGATTATTGGTATAAAGACGTTCGTGAAGGACATACGAGGAAAACCGACCGACCGACCAAAAGGCGGATAGAACTACGTGGACAAACTAGTTGAAATTATATAGGTATATATTAAGTCTATGTGGGAGTATTTTAAATACGTGATTAAGTGGTTGCTGTCAACTTGACATGAACAATCAAACAAATCTTGACATTGTCAAGACAGAAGACATGGTGTGGTGTTATTACGATAGTTGGAATAGAGACATGCATGCATGACATGGATGCATGGTGAACAGTTGCTGTATTATTATCATTCTCGTCTGAAGAATATAAAATATAAAATAATACGATTAAAAGCTTATAAGCAAATATTCATTAGCTTTTTAAATTAAACCTCAAGATATAAACGAAGCTTAATAAATAGTACACCTAAGTGTACATTGAGTAAAAAGTTATATGTAATTTTATTCTTTCATTCCCTAGCTGCCACTTGTAAAACTACTATGAATTTAAAAAGTAACAATAACATCTATACAATGATAAAATCAAACTTGAATCAAATCCCCCAATCCAGAGTTTCTCCTTTCGCGGGTCGCAATCTGTTACCAGGTCTTTAAAATATAATATTGGATCGAGTTAAACCTCCGTCGCTTCCCATAGACTTGATTTCTTTCTTAAAAATTAAGCAAAAATATTTCGCAGAACAAGGTCCAAAATTAGATAACTACCTATATATTAATGTTGTCTTAGATTTTCGCGATTATTACACATTGAAATAAAACTAGTTTTATTTCAATACCTATATATTGGCGCAGTAGTCACGGCAACTGACTTTTGCGCTAATAGTCGTGGGTTCTGTTCCCGCTCATGGAACACATTTATATTGGTCATATGGTTGTTTATCATGGTCCAGGTACATTTTTGGTGTGTTTCCGAACCAGGGCCGTCTTTAACGTGTAAGAAGCCCTGGACACATAAAAATAATGGGCCCTATGAGCTAAAAAAAAAAGCTCATCACCCTCCTTTCCCTATCATGAATATACCGTTTTAGCTAAAAAAAAGGTCGTCACCTTCCTTTCCCTAGCCCCCTTGTGCACTTTCGCTAGGGGGCCCCATCTATCGCGGGGCCCTGGGCAAGTGCCCATTGTGCCCAGTGGTAAAGACGGCCCTGTTCCGAACCCCACATACGGTCATCGACTTACTGAGGACAGTTGAGTGTGAATCGTTTAGTCTCATTAACATTAAGTTACATCGTTAATTATATTGTTATACACATAAGGCGTTGTAAATAATTCTTCTCTCGTAAAAGGGTTTTTTAACACGCTTTTATTAACTCGGGATGTATGTATGTATGTATGTAACGGAATCTTTGAGCTCAATTTAAAGGCACTTGCCCTTAACTGATTGAGCTAAAATTTTGCATACACATTCAGTTTAGATGACAATGCATGGTTAACTGTGTGACGTCTTTCTAAATCCAACATGGTGGCATACCCAAAATGGCTGACTAATTATTTTTAATGCATTCCTACAATATGGATATCAAATTAAGGGGCTTGCTGAGAGTAACTCGAAAAAATGTGACATCACACTTAATCCAATATGGCGGACTTCTAAAATTGGAAAATCAATTTTGAAACAGATAATTTTAACTGATTGAGCTGAAAGTTTGCACAAACGTTCAGTTTGAATGACAATGCATTCCACTTCCAGAAACTAAAAATAAAATTTAAAATCCTGAAACTATCAATATCATCCCCTAATAGGGGTGCAATGAGGTGGTAAATTATGTATGGAGAAAAGCTATTTTTTAGCTGATTAAAGTTAGTACTTACAAATAAGTCTTTTTTCGTTTTAGGTGCCCTCTATGATAGGTTTTTAGTAGGCATATACTAGCCTTTTACTCAAGGCAAAAGGGGGTTAACCTTAAACTTTGTATAAATGTCTCCTAGGGTGAATAACTAAGTTACTGTATCCCAAAGTTTTAATATGATACGAGTAAAACTAAAATGTAGAAGAAGTCGGAGGTACCTACCTATTTAATAAGAAAAAAAAATCGTTTATAGATAGATCACTTTAAAACAGCTATTTATGAATGTAGATCGCATAAAACAAATGATTATTTACATCTACTACTACTACTTTTACAAGCAGTTTCCCTTGACTTCGCACTTACTTTAGAATTTACTAGAATCGATTAATAAAACATTTTCCCATTATCCTTATTAGGACTGCCAGGACAATGATGAGAATTAATCCCGTTTGTCCACGAGGGCTATAGATTTCGGATCAATTTCCGTTGATCTATCATACGGTGACCACTGAGTGGTTCTTTTCAAAACAATGAATTAATTTCCCAGTTTATGAGATTGTCGCGGACTAAAAAATTAAAAATAAATAATAGTTAAAAAAAACTAAAAAAACACGCTTTTATTGCTAATCGAACTAAAAAGTGGAAAATAATTTTTAATATAGAGAAGTATTATATTACAGTAGTAGAAGTTCGAACAATCAATCATAATGACTCACCTCACAATAAAATTATAATAAAATCTAATTTATTAACAGAATAAATTAATCCAGAGTAAAAAGCGTGGGATGCATTATACTGCGGTTCAAAACTATCCACTCATAGAATGATTGCAATGTTCAAAAATATCAAGCACCCCACGCTTTTTTTGTATTTATAATATAATAATTAATGTATATTATTTTAATTATTATAAACGGTGGGATTGGTCGGAGAGTTAAGAGAATTTAGTGGGTCAAGGAGGGGCAATGTTGCCAAGCCAGGACAGCACAATGTTTGAGAAACACTGCCCCAATCGATCCTCTTCAATCGGCTTGACACAAAACAACAACAATGTTGGACTGTCGGATAAACATAAAGGTTTTAGTAAATAGATCAATGACAAATTACCCTTGTAATGCCAGTCACAACAATGTTTTATTTTTATTTTTTTTTGTCATTTCCTGTCATAATTTAAAAATAAGTAGCATTTCGCAAGCACTTCTATCATTTTCTGTTGACATAATAGAATCACATAGATAAACACTTTGTATACTTTAGGTACCTTCGTATTATAGAAGTTTTTTTATTATAGTATTCGTAGATTTATCATAGACATAGATTTTTTTATTCTTTTTATATTTTGTCTTTTATATGTTATATATGACAATGACATGTCTTTTATTGTAACAGCAAAATTTTATTGCTAGAATAATAATAACAAAATGCTACTGATAAGAAATAATAAATACGTTTTGTAAGTTCCCTAATTATTATTAAAACAATAAAACTATTCAAAGGTTAATAATGGAAATAAACCCTTTTCAAAATAAATGTACATTGAGGAGAATTCTGTAAACTCATTAACGATTTACTTCTAAGCGAGATAACGATAAGCGAAATAAAGAAAAGAAGTAACGAAAAAAATCCACGTCGATGGAAAAAAACACGAAATATTCAGTTCCGATAATAATAGATTCTACCGAAGTTGCCGTACCTTCAAATTTACTGGAAAATTCCAAGTTATGCTCAATACGTTTTTCTTTTGTATTTGACAATCAACAAGCTGCCGTTGCCCCGAGGTTTTACTTTGTACCTATGAAAGCAATTGCCTTTGAAGAAACTTTTGCTCGTATCAAATGTTTAGTTTAATGGTCAGAACAAATGATGGAGATCCAATTTATTTATATTCTTTGGTAAAGTTCGTTACTATATGACAAAGACGTTGATTTACTATTTTACGAAATACATATACTTATAATTAATTAATAGTACCTGCTATTTATAATTTTCTTCAGATAGGTAAACAAATTTACCAAAAGTAGCTTACCTATTTGTAGAGAATTATAAAATAAGGCTTCAAAACTTTTGATGTAAAATTATTTGATCTATAAATCTTTTATTTTAAAATATTCATTTACAATTTTGACGATTAAAAAAACACGAAACATTAAATAAAAAAATGTATTATATTTTATTTAAATCTTAAAATGGTATCCTTAGATACACAACATCTATTATAAAATTATACCTATAATGTCTACAATAAATTAATTATTATACGTTTTTACGTTCGGCGTAAATATTTTCGCAATACAAAATATACAATTTTAATTCAACAAATCCTTCGCGTTCGATTTAAATAAATCTTAGACTTTCTAGAATTTTCTATTATCTTGATTGAAAATTAAAATTCATCCGAAATTGAAAAGTTAAGAACTTGTCGACGTTCCTTTGTAAAATGTTAGAATTCCATTTAATTTAGTACGATTCCATTACCTTTTTCGTAGCAATTTCTATAAAGAATTTCACTCAACGTTTATCTCGCTAAAACTAAAAAAAAATGTTTTACAACTTGACAACAAGCATGTATCTAGTAGGTATGAATTGAGAATTTGGGATGTAAGCGTCCATCGCATAACGAGTGTGTCTTTTAACTAGAGACCGGATTATATGCAACATAAAATAGTCATTATTTACATGCAAATATGCACGAAAAAACGTCGAAATATGCAAAAACAATGACGAAATATGCAAATTCCATATAAATTTTGCTAATCCTCTTTAGTCGCCAAAAAAGGTCATTATTTAAGGATTAAATAATTAGCCAAGTGCGTGTCGAGTCACGCGGATGAAGGGTTCCGTAGTTTCCCTCATAATATACGGACTATATTAATTAAATCTTTCAAATTTACTTATGTTTTAACAAATAACATGTTTATCTTAACAATTTTCAATGAAATTTGTGTGAAATTATATTTTTACTTTGACCGACTATATCTCGATAGCTATAAAAGCCTACAATTAAATAGCCGTGACAGAGGAGGGAGGCCACATGACTCTAAGAAAATTTGACTCTTTGAAGCTTAATATTTCTGAAACTGTTCCTCATAAGAAAAAATGGTTTTCCCACACCTATAATATTTTTAAACGGCCTATCCAACGATATCCCACACCATGGGAAAAATGAGAATAAAATTTTTTGGAAACTTTACAAATGGGGGAGACACCCTAACAGAAATTATTTTTCAAGATTTTACTGTACTACTTTCTCGGCGTGATTCATATGTATACCCATGCCGAATTCCAGCTTTCTAGTATTAAGGACCCCGGAGCAAAGCCGCGGACAGACAGACAGACGGATATGGCAAAACTATAAGGGTATTGTTTTGATTACGGAACCATAAAAAAAGTTCAAAGTACCAAAAGAATCAGAAGCGCGAGGCAAATACGTCGAAAATAGCCAGGAAATATGCAATAATGGCTGAAATATTCAATTTCCTTAAAAAATCACCGAAATATGCAAGGGCATATAATCCGATCTCTACAGTTTATAACTTTACTAGAAGCGACGCGCCCGGCTTTATTATTACTTACGATTTTACTAACCGATTGCTCTACAAGGATAATGTGTATCAGTCTACATGATAATGTATGTTAAAATTGTACCTATGTAGCACCAATCTCAAAGAACCATTGGAAAACTCTAAATTTGGATACCCCAAAAATTTATTCATATAAACCTACAATATGTTACAATTTAATCCTCGAAAGCAGCTTCTAATATAGTTTTGACTAATCACGCTGGATGTATTGATTCGTATACTGAACAAGTGAAAACACTGAAAGAAACAAAGAAAAATACTCCGTAACGGCTCTAATTGTTAGTGCCGCAGTCGTCGAAATTGTAAAGTATGGTTTCCTTTACATTGTTTGTTAAACGAAACCTCGTTGTCACTGTGACCCAGACCCTGACGTCACCAGCCTTGAGAGAAAGTGCCGCATACTCGCAGAGCCCATTTTTGTGTTATTACTACATAAATCGAAAGTCATTCATTAAACGATTGCAGTTTTGTTACATAAAAATATATAAGAAATTCTTGTTTAAGAACATTCCATGAACAATAACCTTTTTGAGGATTATTTAGTATTAGTACCTAATTTTGAAGCAAGTTTTCTGAGAGTGTATTGGCAGTTCTGGGAAAATTTTTTGCTTATTATTTTCATACATTGTCAAAAACCTACAATAGCGCACCTGATGGACATTGCCCTGTCCAATACCAGTGCCATCTACGAGGTCCAATTGCATTTATTTTTCAAAGTCAAACTATCGAAAGATCCGCTTAAACATACGCACAAAATTTCATCTAAATGTGAATATTAAAATTGCAGCTTTCGATTGATTTCATTTATATGAGATTTTATGATTTTTAAAACAATATTTTGAAACATATTTTGAACAACGTTTATGCGTTAAATTTAAAGAATGTAAAGAATGAAGTGCTCTACCTGAAGTAAGAATTAATATGATGACAAAAACTACGTTTGTAGTGGGTAAATACTGTGAAATTGAATAAGAGAGATATTGAAAGACATTGGAAAATAAACAACTTTTACAAAGAATAAGTTAGAGGTTAATCATGATACGGTGAATCACCATGACGCCCTATCTATAGATAGAACCGTTAAGATGTTAGGTATACCTGAGGCTGAAATTTAAAAGAATAAAGACATGTTCACTGTTAGAACTAAATTGCATACACGTATGGATGAAAAGTGTGAACCTTCGTGCTGAAAAAATAAACCATGCTTATTTGTAACACTTAAAACGTCTCTACCTTTCGTCCTAGAGTCTTATCGCCACCATAAACTTTGTGCACAATACAGATATTTAAGAATTGAAAATGAAGATGCAAAATAAAATATAAAAAAACTGTATACTATAATACTACAATGATAAAAATAATAATGAACCTCATCGTTATGCGATCGTGTATACACGCACACATACAACCTGC
>JAPEIZ010052637.1:0-11616 GCA_026122275.1 Junonia oenone
AGTTTTCAAAAAAGGCCCCTTATTTTCTTGTTTCTGGTAGCCGGAATTTCAAGTTGAGTTCCTGTTTTCAATATTCTTTGGATTCGTGTATCATATTACTTTATGCTAACGGCAAGAAAGCGATGATAGCGTTTATACTTTGCTAGATATCGAGGTATTCCACATTACTTGCACTATCTCAAATATGCTGACTTTCCTCTATTTATCTATTTAGAAGTTTTAGGGGTACTTGAAATTATTTCAGGGGGAACGACGTCAAGAGTTGGCAGCCCTGGATTGAAATGTCAAAGTCAAACACGACATGAACTTAGTATGGGACTATGGGGGTATACGGTATATATTTGACTGAAATAAAAAAAGTATTAAAGTAATTGTTAGTTAAAATAAAAAACGAAAAATATTATACTTAAGAATATTCTTTAAAAAATAATGTAAAATGTCTCTGGAACAAACAGCTTGTGATGGTAAGTAAAGTATACATTTACAAGCGTAAAAATCTAACACCAGATTTAGAAGAAGTTAAAAATATAACTGGCTAATTCAAAAATAACACAGTGAAAATGATCTATTTTTACCTTTGTATATTAATAAGAACATGCTTCTTTTTCGTGACTATATAAATAACCAGTATTGGCATTAAAAATTGCATTTACATGAAACAATTTCTTAAAGTTTTTTCTTTATCATTATTATATACATCACATAGATAATAAATTTAATATCTTTATGCATACTAATGTTTTAATTTCTAATGTTACAAGCCGTTCTTACAGACTTGAAGGCATTTGAACGACGCTTGACTGAAGTCATAGCATGTCTCCAGCCAGCCACCATGAGATGGAGAAGTAAGTCCAATATTATAGTAACAATTATATGACTTAAGTTATTGGTTATTGATGCATTTCAATTTCTAGATAAATTATTTATTAAACAACATTATTTATATGTTTATTAGTCATGTCTTGAATATGTTACATGTATAAACAGAATTGATATTTGATTATAAAAAAAACTATTCACCTGAGCTTACTGAACATTAAAATATAAAATAAATATTAAATCATTAGTATTTAAAAAGTGAAAATTGTTTACTATACATGCCAAAACGAATGCCTTAACTTTTATTAATAATGTTTTTCACTATTAACTAGGATTACCATGTCACCAAACCTAAAATCCACACTCATGTAGTATTGAGGATTTCATGTCTCAGTATTAATAAGTATGGTAAAAAATGTATGTGAAATCAAGCATTTTCATCTATTTAAATAAAAATAAATTGCTGTTCGTTAGTCTTGCTAAAACTGGAGAACGGCTGAACTGATTCGGCTGATTTTAGTCTTGATAAAATCGTGGAAGTCCAGGGAAGGTTTAAACGGTAAAAAAATGAAATATTGCGAAGAAAAAAATTAAAGACACTATAATAACACTTTGGTTGACATGTTTGGTAGTTATTACTATAAATATTGGTAAATTATAATGAAATATAAATAAAATTGAATACCAAAATATTTTATTGATCAGTCAAAGAGTCAAAATTAAAAAATGGTCCACACTGATGGAACTAAGAAAAGCCTGACATTGTTTGACACAAACTATGACCTCTTTATTTACATGCCTTGTAAAGTTTACTATAGCAATGGATACCTTGCTTTAATCATGCCGCTAGCCTCGGCCTGGGGCATTGGTTCATTAACTGTTATGATACCAACATGGCCTTAAGGAACATACAATAGAAAAGTTTCTTTTTTTGGTAAGATATCAATATTGTTTTAATCATAAAAACTTTTATTTTATTATTATTTATCTGCAAAATAAAATTAAATAGTTAACATTAATTGTAGTTAATTATATTATGTATAATATAATAAATATACTTTGTCACTTTCAAAAAGTTGTCTCATATGAAAACATACATAATGAAATTATTTATTTTTCTTCCAGTTCTCCTAGCAGTGGTCTCAGTGTGCACAGCCATAGCGGCGTGGCACTGGCTGACGGACCCCCTCACACCCGTGGTGTCGTTGACTCAGTCACTCTGGAATCATCCCTTCTTTGCATTAACTTCGACATTTTTAGGTAATTTTTTTCAATAACATTTTGAACTAGTTTTTGCCTGCAGCTTTGGTTAATAAAACCTATTTATATCAATTTTGATACCCCTTTCCTCTTTAGTTTCTAAATTCCCAAAAATCTGTTCTAAGCAGATGAGGATAGTTATGATTAGAGACTGGATTAAATGCAACATAAAAAGTTTTTTTATATGCAATGTGCAACAAAAATATGCCATATGTTGAGAGAAAATTTTAAAATGTTTTTAGTGGCAACTGAAACAAAAGGCCATCAAGTCAATCCCCGAAGGTCATCAACATCATTGTAGTAAAAAATGGCTGAGATATGTGAATATGCATATAGTCCTGTCTTTAGTTACAAATTGTTGTCCATTCAAGAGAAAGTATAGTTAATAATATAATATAATTTAGAAATAACATATTCACTGAACACAGCCAATTACTGGGGTTTTTATTAATTCATCTGCATGCATGTGCAACATGTCTTATTATTAATACATACATAATTATGTTATTTTAGATGGCATAACAATATGTCCAAGAATCTTTTTTATCTATGCTCAGTTGCTCACCTATGTATGCTGCATACAATGTATCTTCTATTTTTGATGTTATTTTTCTATAGTCTTAACTTCTAATGAGTTCATAAATGATTATTTATATTTTATTGTTTTCAGTATTATTGTTTATGATGGGAGTCCACAGGAGGGTGATAGCGCCAAGCATCATCACGGCAAGAACACGCTCAGTGCTCAACGACTTCAACATGTCGTGCGATGAGACCGGCAAACTGATACTTAAACCACGACCAGCTAATAACTAATTTAACATAATGTAGTTGTAAATAATTATTTCAATTTTTAATTTATAAATAAAACAATACAACAGGGACTATTTGTTTATTATTTATAACTTTGGTGTATTTATATAATAAATAAATGATAACTAAGAAAATAGGTTTATCATACACATCTTAAACAATTATTAGTTAAACACAATTGACTTAATTCATTCATTAATAAAGAACAACAGTTAGACTACATAATGCATTACATATTACTAAATATATTCTGCTAAGATAAATGAATTTAAACATTAACAGATCACATTAAGCAAATATTTCTGAAATAAGTATTAATTTGTTAGCGATAAGATTACATAATAAGTAGTTTGTTTTAATTATTTTACTCTTTAGACGCATAAATATCAACTTTAAAAATAGTGAAATATAAGTTAGATGCAAAACAGACATAGATTTATTGAGGCGAGGAACTCTTCACAAGTGTACCGCATTGGAATATAACGACTGATTAAAATATAATATTGAATCTATCTTTTACTAATACATATTTTACTAATTTTGAAAACTAACATTTTCTGCCTCATGTTTTTGTTATCTAATCTATACTAATATTACTAATAATTATGTTGAAAAAATTGTTAAGATAGTCGAAAAAATCAAATATTATATTTTATAAGTGAAGGCAGTGGTCATAAAATCTGTAAGGTTCCCAAATCAATTCCTTATAAATGCGAATGCTGAAAGGCATCGATACTCGATTACAATATTAAATAACGAACCACAAAGATATCTCAACAATACTATCTATATTACATAAATAACAATATTGTGCTAACTGTGCAAGTAATATAACTAATTTTTCTAATTTAGGAATATATTTAATACTTAATGACACTACTCTAATTGTATATGCATGCTAAAGTATAAAGGTAAAAGTTAAATTCGAATAATTTGAAACATTAATAAGCTTTTCCTTTTACAATTGAAAATTATGCTTGAACTCGACCCACAGGGAGTCGACTGTAACCAACTGTAACGGTGCATTAAAGCTTTTACCTAAGTTTCCCTAAATAAATAAAACTAATTAGAGTAAAATTGTATGTTTATAATATGTATTTAGAAATATTTGATTAATTTGAAGTAGTAAATTGTGCGATATAAATTAGGAATAAGACAGCGTGGAAGACTCGAGCAAATTAATTTAAACTCATGAGAACAGTAATGATAACACTTCCATTTAATATTTGAGCGTGAGCAGCATCTTTACATTTTTTCATAGACTGTTGTTTTTTTAAACCGTAATTATATTTATAGGTTGTATATGATTCTTTAAAAATTTATTTATTCTTAAAATGGTATGCTTAATCATTACCTCCTATGCCACTTTATACATAGTAGTAAAACATATTATATAAAATTCCTTTTAAAATTACTTTGATACATAACATCAAGGCAGTGGTACATGGTACATGCATAAATCCATTTCTTAACAATAGTCTTAAAAGTAAATCTTGAAAGGCGTTACTTTTTTTTTTTCTTGACTCGGACAAGACTAATGTGCAATATCATTACTTCACACCTAGCATGCATTACTTTTATTATAATTATGTAAACAATTAACATTGTACAAAATTTTGTTTTTATATAAGCGATACATGTTTATGGAGTATTTGATTCAGTATAGAATTTCAGTCTTTTCCAGTCTAGCTGACATATTTTTGTCTGAAAAAATGGTAGTGATATTACTTATATTTTTGTCATTGGTGGTATAATATTTTTAGTACGTCCAACATTATTATGTGCAGAGGCGGATTATCCCTAAGGCAAAGTAGGCCTAGTGTAGTAGTGTAGTAGTGCGCCTAGGGGCGCAAGTGCAGAAGAAGGCGCGCGAGTGAAGAAGGGGGCGCTAGGGAAAGGAAGGTGACGACCTTTTTGTTAGCTAAAACGGCATATTCATGATGGGGAAAGGAGGGTGATGAGCTTTTTTTTAGCTCAAGGGGCGTTTCTTGTGTCAGTGTCTAGGGGCGCAAAATAGGTTAATCCGCCACTGATTATGTGTTTATTTATTCATAATGTATTTGTATAACGGTTTTACTAAAAGAATATACAAATGACAGGATTTTTATATAGTATATGTTATGGTATGGTAAAGTTTATATGTAAGATTGTCAATATTTCGATCATATCCTACCTATGTCTTATTTGGTTTCCGATTATTCAAAAAAAGTATCGAAAAGTCTAATCTTTACTATTCGTTATAATGTTTTTAATTTGAAGGCAGTTTCGTTTATTTTAATGTAATACTTTGTTCAGTTTTTAGTCTATAACTTCTTACAAAGGTTTTAAATCTAACTTACGAGTGACTTCATAAATTCTGGTTTGTGTTGTGACATACACATATACCTACATACTAACCTTGCACATGTGTGGGGTAAGGGAAAGATTTCTCAAAAATAATCTCATGCAGTTTGCTTTTAAAGCTTCTCCTAATAGGATTTATCTACTAGGTGCTTCTATTTACCACGTACATACACATATCATATATTTTGCATCACTTTTTTATTAATAGCTTTTATAGAGATACTAGTTAAATGTTTCTGAAAATCGTTTCCTTTTTCAATGCATTCACTGTACTGAGGTAATCTATGTACATCACGACATTTTTCACTGATATATTTTTGGGCCTTAAATATTTCATAAAATTATACATATAATAAAAAGTATTCATAGAGTATCTCTTATACATTAACGATATTAATCATTACATTAACTACAACATTTAATATCTACCTACTACTTACACGCTACACCGTTTGTTGTAACTTGATCTCTGTAATATTATATTGTTTATTGGCAGGTAAGTTTCCTTAAATGTTTCGAATATTTCTACTGTGAATCTTTTTTATTTATTCATAGACGCAACTTATAGCAAATGTACCTATTAATTTTTAATTCTTATTTTTCAGAAGACATAATGAATGGTCTGAAGAGTAGGTAATGTTATTTTTCCAAACCGGTTATACCTAACCTTTAAAGTTTTCATTACCACAGCTATAATAAATAACCGATTACAGTTTAGTATTAGGAGGATATAACTTTTTTCGTCCAAAATTAGTTAACTCATTCCGTTTAAGATCAGGCTACAACTAACAGACAATAAACGAGCAAAATAAATGCCGACGAGAAATCCCCACGTTTTTATTGTCACATCATTCCCCACAACAACATGCAAGGCTGGAGTGGTGTCCTCACGCAGCCAGCAGGGCTCGTATGTTCTTCGGCGTGGACTGGCTGTTGAGGTGCTTCGTGGTGTACCTTAGTGCGTTTAGGAGAGGTTCGGCTTTGGGTGGTGGTTGCTGTTGAAGAAACTTCACGCATCCCTTGACGTCGACTGACGAGGAACGACAGAAGGCACCCGATGGATGCACCCAATCGTAAAGTATGATCAGCCCAACCATCACTCGAAGGACCAGCAGTGACGTCTCCTCGCGACTGAACTGGGCGACCAATTTTCTGAAAGGAAACATTTAATTTTACGTTTCGCATTTTACTATCTGGGATCAGAAAGGGAAGTTAGATAAAAACGGATTTACGACTCGTTTTAACCTATTATTCTATTAAACTAAAATCATGCGCTGCTTTCATTTGCATAACCCAAATAATGGTAATTATATCGGACTTCCTATGGCCTAAATATTATTGGGAACATACGTCCAGATTTCGTACCCGCTTTAAATAAATAAATAGTTATGGGTTCCCGCGTTACACTTAACAAACATGTATTGGGATTTACAGCACAATAAAACTATGTCCGGGCGCGTTGGGTCGCCGGAGACCCTCCGAGGTATAAATGCATAAACCATGTCTTTGATGTATGCAAAGAGCACGCTTTGTGCATATTTTGTGTATTATTTTGATAGAATTTTACTGTTTTGCTTTAATTTTTAATATATTTCTTTGATTTTTTTGATATTTCTACTGCATTGTCTTAAACGAAATTCATAAATAAGTAACAATTTTCCATAATACAAAAAAAAAAAAAACAGCATTTGAAACGTAGAAGAGAAAAATATTATGAGTAATGTAAGATCAATTAATATAAGAGCCACCCATAATATTGGCCTAAATATTCTAGTTGATGTCTTTTTCGTACAGGAAATAAACAACAATGAACTGGTGCATATTGTGTTGAATTTATCATCGTTATGTACTATGTATATTTTGAGTTTGGAAAATTGTCCTTATAAGAAAATTAACTAATCAAACAAGCAAAAGTTCCTCAACTTAACCTCTGGAGATTCCATATCTAATTGAAAATAATTTTAACTGCATACTGTGTTAATAATTGGCTCCTAAAATCCTGACAATGTTTTTATCATTCAAGGCATATGGTGCTATTGTCACTTTCAATGGCGCGGTCGATATATTGGGCTGTTCTCGCCATTAAATGAGCTAAGTGCATAAAAATGTGCAAGCGTTTGTAAGCTTTATTGTATGACAATAGGGGTCATATTGCTGTGCACAATGCCACGCATGAGGTTAGCATGAGTCGTGTATCAACCGAATATGTTTGATAAGGAAGCGGATAGCGGTCGCACGTCAGAGGATGACCAGCGCGTTACGTCCTTAAACTTGTCAGCGGTTATTTGATTTGCGATAAACAAACGAGCTATCGAATATGTGACTTTATCATTGGGTACTACGGCAGAAAATTTTCTAATCGGAAGTTGTGCTAATTTGAATCCGTTAGAAAATAGATAATGGATACAATATTTAGCACACACGAATACCATAACAAAAATCGCAAAGAATTAGTGTAATTGATGCCTGTGTACATTATCTCAAAATTTAGCTTACTTTAAGAAAATTGTATTTTAACTGGCTATCATTTCGACTGTTAAAACAATTGAATCTAACGGTTCTGCTTTAAATAATAAAAACGATGTCACAAACAAGTGATAATAAGGAAGCAAATAGACGTGAATCGAAAGGGGAGACATTAAGTGCGATGTGAGTGACATTTGATTTATCATTATTTCATTAGCTGGTGTGGGTATCGTGTGTCGGACGACCCCAGTAATAATCGAGTAATATAATAAATTCGCCCTTGTAATAACGACGAATAACGCATTCACGTGCATTTTGATTTATTGTTTATTTATATCACATTGTGTAACACATCAGAATACACAATGAAGTGCTTCGCCTTTAGTTTCCGTATTTTGGTAATTAAGATTGAATATTTTTGCACGGCATCTTAATCGCATCGCACAACAATAATTATCCTATTATCGATTAAAGATAATACCTATCTGTTACCTAAATCCGTTAAGACGTAGAAATGTAACAAACATTTATAATCTTGGGTAAATACTTACGGGTTTTCCAACATCCTCAAGCAGACTTTAGCCATCGTACTGAGTGTTTCTGTGGTATTTTCCAAGTCCTGTTGGTTGTCGTTG
The DNA here is from genome assembly GCA_026122275.1 of Junonia oenone. NCBI lineage: Eukaryota > Metazoa > Arthropoda > Insecta > Lepidoptera > Nymphalidae > Junonia > Junonia oenone. Next base: position 8,337 of record JAPEIZ010052637.1, read on the forward strand.
ACGAACTGGCTGGTGGACTCTGAGAGCACTTTGAGCATCGGCGTGGCTTGCGCGTAGAAGAGGGACATTCTGTTGGCGACCTCTGCGCCTATGTGCGGCTCCTCGCCAGGCGGTAGTTCTGCGTTGATGAGACCACTACGAGATACGATTCGTCTGTAATAGCTGAAGTCGTTCTGAATGGCCGGCGTTTTCATCTGTATGAAGAAAATATTTACTGTTATGAGAAACTTGATAGCGTTTTGTGGTTATGAGGTAATTAATCTCTATCATGTATATTATCATTAATTTTGAACCATTTGTTTTTGGTATTCGTACTTATTGGGTATATTTTATCAAAATATTTTTTTAAGCGTTTTTTTTCTACGAAATTTTTCGTTATTAATCTTTGGTATATCGGCCTTATGGAGAGATATTAGGAAGATTAAACTGTGACCTAATTGCTGTAAATACGGCTGAAACTGTAACATGCAAATTTATCTTTCTTTAGCTAGTAAAACTAAGTAAATAAACAATACTATGAAGAGGAGTGAGTCAGCGCCGCGGGCCGAGGTCGAAGCTTTCTACAGTGTTGAATATTAGGAATTCACAACCTCAGCCGTCTGATAGATGACTAATGAAGATAATGAGTAATTATAATGAATAAACAATTTCATCTAGTGAAAATATTTTCAAGGTTAAATAACGAATTTATAATTTAGTTGTTAATTTTGATTACGTTAGATAAATCATAATTATTGGTAGGTAATTAAAATGTAGGAAGTTACTTTTTCAATATTTTTTCCTTTTTTACTATTTAAAACTTCATTTTACTGATAAGTATATGCATTGTGCAATATTGCGTTTAATAATATCAATGTAACAATTATTAATAATACTTGGTTTTGATGACTAAACTTCTGGTTCTGGATTGTCTTTAGTCAGTGACTGATACATGGTATAAAATATTTACCTATACTTATTTTAATCCATCACAAGATTTATTGAAGTAATTTTGTACGTCATTGATATTAAGTTGTTATGTTTCATATCAGTTGGACTTAAGTAGGCACTAGGCACTTCTAACAACTGCAATAAAAACGATCAACATATAGGTACGTAGAGGAGTTCCGCCATGAAACGGACACTTTTTTTTGAAGCATCATAACTCGTCGTAACATGAAGTTAGAAACTCATGACTTGGTCGTTGACATTCACAGGTTATTATACTATAGTTAAAACTTCATCTTTTAAGAAAATAACATGTATTTTGAGAAATATCATGATATTTATGTTCAATGGTCTAATGTCCGTTTCATTACACGGGGTGCAATGAATCGGACAGTAGGTGTTTTGAAACGGACAAGGAAATTAAAATTTTTACCGTCTATTTAACAAGTCAAATACTAATAAGTAATGATAAAAATAAAAAATATCAGTTACAAAATAAGTAAATTAAAAAAAAACGTAACATAAAATATTTACTTAGATTCATAGTATTTATTTACAATCAATACAGTTAACGTTATGTAAAGAACTTTGTAATCGACTTCAAAAAGAAGGAGATTATCAATTCGATGTGTATGTTTGTATGTTTGTATATTTATATACTGGTCCGATTTTGATAATTCCTTTTTATTATTGGCTTACATTTGCTTCAAATGCGGGTAAAAGTTTCATCAAAATTGGTTCGGCAGTGATAAAATCAAAACATTGAGAATTTTTAGTGACGCGATATATATTATACTGAAAACTAGAAGTAACAAAATAAAAATAATATTAAAAATTAAACTGACTTTATATAAAATATAATTATATAATTATGAAATAAAACTTTTTGAGGTCGGTGTGTTAATCGTGTGATCTAAGAAATTTACACACAATTTAGAATTTAAACTATTTTTATTAAATAATCATCTAGTTATTTCTCTCGTTGCTGGGAAAATATTCTTCTATTTTCAATATTGGGATCATGACTAAACATTTAATACACTTTAGCTTTCTTAACAATATCGGCCAAATATGCTTTCAATGTCTTTCTTAAATGCTGATGCAACTGGACGAATGGATTAGCCTGAACTCTTCCACGGCAGATTCAGTTCCGCAGCTTTCTTTGGTGGCTTCTGATGAATAAATAAAAAGAGATTTTAAAAAAATTGAGCCGACTTCAAATTTTTATTTCTTTATTTATTTTTAGAGGTCGGTCTGATTAAATTTCTTAGATAACACACCAACTTTAAAAACAATATTTAGCTTCAAACGTAGATCCCCTGGCATTAAATATTTTCCAAATCTTTGAAATATATGCCTCCTGATATCAAATCCGCATCCCGTAGCTGTCATGGTGCCATTGTCACGCGGAATGAGAAATATACAGATTATCCCGATCGCATATTGTCTGTTTGTGAGAACTATCGTGTACTGAAGCAACTTCTTCATAATGTACTAGGCCTGGTACTTTTGTACACTGTAAGATAATTATGCAGTCGGTCACTTGGTTCTGATCCTGGTTGTTTTTTTTTTAGTTTTCTTAGACGTATTTGATAATATTTTACTTTATTTCATTTTATTTTGTTGTTTTAAAAGACACGGTTTATTCGTCTATCAACAATCGTATTTATATTACAATTTTAATACCAATGTTAACAACGCCCCTGAACTAAAACATTTTTTTATATAATATTTCAATCGAAAGGCATTGGACATAACGATTGCAAATTAACAAAATTATAAAAAGTATCTTTCTTTATTTTCCTTAACGATGCAAATGAGCAGCAGAAATGGGAAGATTAAGGTCGGTAGCACAATAGGCTACGGATTGTCGTTTGACGGCTGCTTATCTTTTCAAGAAGTCACTGCGTTTAGATAGAGGGATATTTTTCCTGTTATAAATACTGATATGATGGGACTTATTTACGTTTGAATGGAACGATGACCTTAAAAGTTGAACAAGATGTTTCATGGTTTTGATACGAGATACCTATGTGGTAAATGATTCTACAGAGATAATATTTTTTTAAATGAAGTCAATCTAAAAGTACCTATCAGGACAGCTTTTGTGCAATATTTTTATTTTTAATAATTTATAGGTAGGTAGGTAGGTGAAATTATATGTAATAAATTCGACTTTTACGAAGTTAAATTACATCAAGAAATTTATATTTTTCTTTGTTTTAACAGTAAATACGATAGAATGTAACAAAATGTATCCTTTATTTTAAAAATTCGTAATACTCTTCATACCCACGAGTGCATCGAGTTCAATTTATTTTCAATAAAGATAAGGTTAGGAAGAGTCTTTTGG
>JAPEIZ010053711.1:0-11605 GCA_026122275.1 Junonia oenone
ATGGGAAATTCATGTGTCAACTTGCACAGGAATTTGCGGCCCGCCTCTCGACGTACTGTCCCGGAACGTGTTAAAAAGTTTTTTTATTAAAAATATCAGTCATATCTATAATATATCACAAATAGTCATAGAACCATTTTATATTTTTATCTTTTTCTGTTTGTGACAGAGAGTTCTGAAAAATTCTTCACAATGCTTCACTACAAATTGTCACGCTAACCACTTATATCTTGTACCACACGCGTCGTATTATCACGTGAACGCCTTTCCCAGATTCTGCCTTCCCTCTTAATAATATTACTGTACTTTATTACGTCACTAATGATTGTCGTCCTCGCGCTTTCAGGCGACATTGTATTAAATTACTGAAGACGTCATGTTATGAATAACGTTATTAAATACAGCGGAGATTTGTAAGCGTGGGCTTTCTTGGGACAAATAACAAATATTGCTATGCTTCGGTTGAGAAAAGTAATTTGCGATATAAATACGTTCGTATCTTCTGGTAATGAACATGTATTTTTTAAACCCCGACGCAAAAAGAGGGGTGTTATAAGTTTGACGTGTCTGTCTGTCTGTCTGTCTGTCCGTGGCATCGTAGCTCCCGAACGAATAAACTGATTTCAATTTAGTTTTTTTTTTGTATTACAAGTGTTTTACGGGTGCGTGTTTTTAGACATGTTTGATGAAAATCAATTAAGTCGTTTAAAAGTTATGGGGGGTTAAAGTGGGGAAGAAAAACCGAATGTCTGCAAATATGCACAAGTGGGGGAATGAACCGATTAGTTTTTTTAATGGTAGATAAATGTGAATAACTGTGTGTCTGTGTGTCTGTCTGTTTTTTATTAGAATTTATAAAAACAATACCTCGCAAGAGTTCAAGGTCCTCATGTCGTATTCAATACGATGTCGGGGTACGAGGTCGGAAGTTTAATAAACTTTCCAAATTTACACTTGTTATAATCTTTTAGTAGTTTATATTTTTAGGAAAATGAAAGTATACCATTTATTATGTTTACCACTACAGTGTTCATCTTTAAAATGATCTAAAAAATGTACGCATAGCATTAGCACGTTTTTCGATACAAATATTAACATAGGACGGACACAAAATTTAGTTCAGACAAGATTTTCGATAAACATGTCCACTACTACATATGTAGGTATATAATAAAGGCACAACATTCTGCGGTATTGTGAAAAATGGCACCTAATTCCGATATATTCGAAAAATCGGCGTAATCAATAAATTCATAATTTTATTTAATTTAAGAAAGGTTTAATTTATTTTAAAAATGCAATGAAAATCTTATGAATTTAGGAATCACGTGCCTTTACCTTATGGCTAGAGTCCTGATAGGTTTGCACAAGCTCCAGGGAAATGGGAACAGGCTCTGGACACTACCTGCGTTCACAATAGTCCGTGACATCATGACATGTTAGGGCAACGGTTTCAGAACAAAACCGCTGCGAAATATTGGGAGGCTGAAATGTGCAAATAGACTTCTTTAAAATATTTTTTTGTATAATTTTGGTGTTTTAAGCAATTTCAGTACTTTTCATCCTAGTGTGAATTATTGTTACTTCGATATCTTCTTAAAAAAATTTCAATAAATTGAACTGAGTTGGTAACAACCAGTCTTGTTTGCTTTGAATAATGATTACTGACACGGTCGGAGCCGTGAGCAAAAGCTAGTTGTATAGTTAAACAAAGTTAACTAGTTACACTAGGAAACTCGTGCCTCAAGCTATCACTATACCTTAGTATTTCATTTAAATCCAGCTTTAGTGCGGTTAATTAGCGAGAACGCAACGCTTCATGGATCACTTTATTATTATACTCTAGCTCTTGATTAGATGAGAGCTTAGGAACGAAGATGTTATGTATTCAGATAATATCTGTCTACTTATGTATACTAATATTATAAGTGCGAAAGTAGCTCTGTACTATCGACGCACGAGTTAAAGTGTCTTGACTGACGGACGGACGAGCGACAAAGTGATTCTATAAGGGTTCAAATTTTTCTTCAGGTACGGAACTCTAAAAATGACATAAATTGACGATTCAAAACTTCTCTATTTGAATGAAACATTTATGTAAGTTTTTCTGTATGACTGTCGGTACGGGTAGGCCTCTCAAAATGTCTTCGCACATTATATTGAATTAATACCAATCTTACATATTCAAATATCTTGTCCACGAGTGAGTGAATAACGCGATGTCACCGATTATAATATAAACTTGGCAAATATTGCCGTTTAATCGGCAACGCGTTGTCAACGCGTGGGTAATAGGTGGACAGGCAACGCCAGTTCAACGAATGGCGAGTGGGTCGAAGTTGGTCGACAATAGATGATGGGTAGACATTAGACAACGCGTGGGCAACGCTTCGTTATTTTAACTAAACGTAGGCAATTTTTAGCTTTACTGTAAGTTATGTTGAAGTAAAGTCTTGATGAATTTTGGTACGAATTTACATAAGACCTCTGTGAAAGACTGGTTACTTTTGGTATGATAACAGACAAAAAATGAAGATATATTTACAGATACAAACAGTCGAATTGTAATCCTCCTGCTTTCAAACTCTAAAAAAAAACAATTCAATCAGAAAACCATTTAATATCAAATTATTATTACGTCCTTTATCAAATAGTCTTCTGTAAAGTCTCGCTCATTATACAGTCCGTTTAATACCATAGGTAAGTGATTTACGATGTCACAGTAGTCGGGCGAACCCGGGATTAGGAACATAGAAATACCTTTGATGGTCGGACGAACCTGTTTGCTGAGATGACCTATTTTCATTTGTCTTCAACTTGTTAATATCGCTAAGTGATGGCTTTGTTCAGGAATTAACATCGGCGTGGTCAAGATTGATTGTAAAAAACGTGTAGGTGTTAAAAGACACGACGATGTACATAAATCTTATTAACAGCTCAAACCAGAATACTTGTGTTGAGGTATATTAATATTACACCTAGAAATTTTTTTTGAATACTCAAACCCTATATGTGAAACGGGGTATTATTTGTACCGAGAAGTCTAACTGATATAATTATGTCGTTAATATTTTTTCCTGCAAGACATAGCTTTATCGAGGATCGAGGAAAACAGGTATACACATACACACTCACTCACTCACTTACAAACACACACACACAAGACATAATATAAATGTCGCAGTCATCTAGTTAAATCTTAAATTCAATGTACGCGCTAGTGATTCAATAAGGTAGCTGATTCAGATGACTATGACATAAACACCAAATTCAAAGACATACATCGCTATCTAATATTTAGGTATATGTACGACTCATATTCAAAAGAGGTCAAGTGAAATTGTTATAAAAAAAGTAGATAAAATAGGCCAGCTTGCTAATAGCCATATTGACATAATGATAAGTTCAAGGTTTCCATTACAATACATTAGAAGTGACCTTCGGCTAACATCGACACAATGGGACCCCGTGAATAGAGGGCCGGAGAATTTACAAGTTCTATGTGAATTATGTGTCGTAGGCGGGAACGTGAATAGGTCTAATATTTATGTAGCTTTTGTATATTTTTTGCCTGCGATTATCATTTATAAAATTTGGCCTATGAGACCATTTGAGGTATTTCAGTGTTAGGAGCTCGAAATATATAATTTTACACTTTCATGACAGTGGAGATTTATATCTTAAATTGTAGAATTTATTAAGTGCTCGAGACTTTCTAAGTATTAATAAAATAAACGAACGTCGATCGTCGTTGGGAAATTTTTTAAAGAATTTCTTGTTTCGCTAGATAAATATTTTAATTATTTATTTATTTAGACGATGCTTCAACAGAATTTTATCTAACGCTGCTATAGTGTCTACGGGCACTGAAGAAATAAGTAATATTGACATTATTTATTAAGTTTCACAAAGTTTAAATATATTTCTTTTGAAATACTTATATTATAACCAGGGACGGAAAAAGAACCATACAAACATAGATACACTTATGAAATTTGCCACAACATAGACACTGGTTTATACTAACATATAACTAATATATAAAAAACCTATTTTTTAATAATACATTCCTACACTACGCATCGAATCATACATTTTATTCGGTCAAATAATAAACCTAACCTTGCTTTATCATCACTCCAACATAGGAAATTATAATACGTTTCCTGAAATGCATTTCCTTTGACTATTGTGTGTCGATAGTTTTAAAGCAAGTAATAGAGACATTAGCAGCTATTCGGTCGATCGTATCGCACTGGCGAAGAAAGCGTTATGTACGACCGGCTAGGGAATTCTTTGTTGACACACTGTTCGTGTGAAGCCATTAGTAATAATGTTCTGGGATTAAAATTGGTTTTTATTCTAAGTGGTATAGAATGTAGAAAATAGCCGCGATGGATGGTATTGTCGTTTTGAATAATACTCTCTTATGTATACCTTATCGTCCTATTTTACGTTTCAGAATTCTTTTGTACTCTTATTCTTTATAGCACATATTATAACCATTCACAATTTCATGAAAGGATCAAACTGTGCGTTGATGTGTCAGTAAATCGATAATTTAGGCCGGTACAATACTTTGTTAAGTAAACCTCAATTTATTCTGACATTTCCAAAGAAACCTGATTCGATGGACTGAGAAGAGAACAATTTACATGGACGTTAACTTTCTAACAATATGAAAATATTCAATAAAAATACTAGGTAATGTATTTTTTTCGAGATTAATAATAAGAAATGCTTTGTATTGTTAAGCGAAGTACAAAAGGAGGACCTCTATTCAAAATCCATATATATTCAAGAATATAAGCTTAAAATTATATTAAATAGACAATGAATACAATAATGTGCCTACTATTACACTATATTAAAAAGAATATCACGATACGATCACGAATAAAAATCTAGCATCTATTCTTTTTTCAGGTTTGTATAGGATAAATATTTTCGTTTAAATAGTTACAAATTTCTGTGCACAGATTATTAAAACAATGTTTGTAATATATACTCACCGAACAATTAAACGACAAAACTTAAACAAACTTTAATATGTCAGGTTTAGAATATTAGGACTATAAATCGTTTACATACCTTAGTTTTACCGCGTAATTACTCGGCTGACCGAAAAAAGGTTGGCAACAGAAAATAATACAAGTGCCAAGCTTAAAGTGAAAATCACAGAATAGATAAAGTACAAGAAGAAAGAGGACTTAGACATTTGTGCTTTAAATTTCGAATACGTCAAAAAAACGTACATTACCATGTGAATCCCTAATAGGAGAAGAGGCCTATGCCCAGCAGTGGGATATATACAGGCTGTGTTACGTTACCATGTGAATCCAGCCTAACGACATTAACAATGCGACAAAAGAAAAGCAATAACAATGGGATCGTTATCGTTAATAACTCATCGTTAGCTATAAATGGACCCAGTAATGATTGCGGAAGGAAAACTGGCCCTTTTCACGGTGTCAAAAGATTTTTATGATAAATTATCATACGCTTTCGTCGTGACGTCAGACTACCTGACTAAAGCTGATGACTGCGACTTATTCCGCGCGAAAAATAAAAATTCTTAACTCAGGGCTTTTTTTTTACTGTTTCTGAAGTAAAATAGCCTATGTTACTCCCTATACCATCAGCTACCTGCCAGTGAAAGTCCTGTCAAAATTGTTGCAAGCGTTCAGACAGACAGACAAAAATTTTAAAAATTGCTATTTTGGTATTAATATCATGTAAATATTCATATGCATTTAGTAAAAAGTTACTTTGATATTAAAAACAGACACTCAATATAGGTATGTAATATTAAACTTAATCATCAAATCAAAAATTCGCGACACAGCGGGATTTGAACCCGCACCTTCTGCCTTGCCGGGGCAGGTGCTCTAGCCAGTTGAGCTGTGGGTCGCTTCGCACGCTGTTTCGAAATAATGTAATATTGTATGGAGGACTAGAATAGAGACATGTATAATTAACAGTGGTTGTATTATTATTCCCTTCTGAACTGCCTCTAATAATACATATATGCATCTTTGTAGTTCAGATAAAGTTTTCCGATTATTCATCACGATGGACAGCTGGTCGTTTGCCAGCAAATGACCAATATCTTACATAAAAGTGTTTGCACTCTCGATCATTATGAGGGCATTAGCGCGTCGAAGATTTCATACTAGACATGACTAATATGGCATATATATGAAGTTTGCCAATGATGGTATATAGCTATTTTCTTGTCACTTGTTTACTCTACTACGTTGATTTTTAGTATTTCTTACATTATTTGGTGTGTACTCTGCTCTTGTGACGAAGATGATTATGTTTTCATAGAATACCAACCTATTTTTTATAAATTTTCCATAGAACATACTACTGAGGTACTGAACGCTTTGGTAAAATTTCTTTGGGAAATATCATACTGTCTAATATATAATCTCCTCCTATATTGGAGTTGGTTAAGAACAAATGAATCCGTTATGAGTTATGACATATTGTCGTAGCAAGTTACAATGTCGTGTGAAGTTACGATTCTATTGTCGTGAATATCCACGTACCTACCATACTAACGGAACACAGCCTGTACATATCCCACTGCTGGGCATTGGCCTCTTCTCCTATTAGGGAGAAAGTTATGGAGCTTAATCCACCACGCTACTCCACTGCGGATTGGTGGATATACGTGTGTCAGAATTTCTTCCGGCACATGCAGGTTTCCTCACGATGTTTTCCTTCACCGCCGAGCTCGACATGAATTTAAACACAAATTTAGCACATGTAAATCCAGCTGTTCTAGCCAGGGTTTGAACCCGTGACCTTTGGTTAAGATCCACAAGTTCACACCACTAGGCGGCTTCTTGGCTACGACAAAATGGTACGACCGAATCAAATTATATTATTCCATGATTTTTTATTTAGAATCATACAAGACACTCTAAGTATATATAAGTATATATTTTCTTTAATGAATTCAGTTCTCAAAATTTGTATAAAGATAAGAAACTTAGTAAACGAAGCCGCAGGGAAAGTTAGTATTAGTTCTAGATATGAATTAATCATAAGCATAGCCTCAGCGTTCGGGTCGTTGACCTCTCTCTACTAGGCGTGAGATAATCATACTCCCGGGAAAACTTAAAAGGATCTTCTAACCTACGCTAATAATTATATTATCGTAGGTATAATTTCATCTCATACTTATTACTCCGTAAAATACTCGATAAGTAAAATCTATAACAACGAAAAAGCAATCTAAAATATATTTTTAAATTTTCACGAATTATATTATACATATATTTTAAATAAGAGGTCCTATCATGATAAATAAGATATAGGTATACCTTTTACTATGACCGTGATGACGATAAGACCCGATATTTAAAATGTGAACGAGACCCTAATAAAAAATAGTAACAGAAATAAATAAAGTTACGTCAAGTTAGAACTATGTAACATATTTTAAGCTATATAAAGTAGTCCCAGCTAAATACGAGTCGTATTTAGAATAGTCAATATCATAGTCCCTTAATATCAAAGAAGGAAAAAAATAAAATTTAACTAGCTACGAGATTTCGTGAAATAACACGACGTGATTTTCATTCTGAAAAATGATAAAACATAGAAAAAAAATCTAATTCTACAAAAGACAAATTATACAATTACACTACAAAAATTTCCAGGGGAAAATAATTCACCAATTTCCTGGTAAAATATCTGATTTGTGCATTTCACTGATAGAGAATACTGCATAAAAATAATCTCGTTCAATGTTTATTAAGACTTCAATATAGGAGCATGAATAAAACTCGTCCGATCATAATAATATTTGTATCATGACATCCCGTAATACGTTACGGTAACTGTATTTCGTATAACATTAGGTCGTGAACGGACTGTGCGTTATTGGAAGCGCTAAATTGAGTACCTCTCCGGCCGTGGGTGTGTGAGATGGGGGTCTCACGTATCCGTTTCATACGGCCGAGAGGAGAACGGCAGTACAGTTATGGCCTCAGACTGCCGGTGTACCTACCAGCGAGGGGCAGAGAGGTCGTACCTCGACCTCTCTACCTCTATGAAGATTTACCCTTCGGCAGCAAAAAATGTTGAGTACCTACGTGTTTATTGAAATATATTTCAGAGCGGTACAGTTTAGCTGTAACTTAGGTTTGCAGGTGATAAACGGGCTAGATTAACCGAGCATAACCACACTTTTGGAGGAAATCAGCGTAAAGAATATTCCAGAATTACTATGCCACAATTTGCAGTATAAGTGAGGGAGTCGGAAGCCTGACTATGTTATTTTTCTCTTACTTCCGACTTATTATAGTACTTAAAGCCAGCAACTATTGTAATACTTATAAATTTCTAAGGTTATATTAAATCATCTCGTTATAATCATTTAAAAAATAGATGTGATCTTAGTAAAATAATGTACAACATATTATTATATAACAATGACATAATAACAAGATGCGTGGAGGCCATTTTTATGATTTTTCTATTGTTTAACAATGGAACGCGTTTCCGATAACGCACAGTCTATACACAACCTAACGGTAACCGTATTTCGAATAACATTAATTTTCAATATTCACAACGTAATGCGAAATTCATACAATTCAAATTACGTACCGTATTGCAGCGACGGCGGGAAATATCTTCCGTAGTGAACTGTGTACGATAAATTTGCTTAACGCGAAGAAAAAGCGTATACTTTGTACGACGTACTATTGATTCTTCGTTTACGCTTTGTGAGAAATCGTACTTTTTTTGGTTTGTCGTGCGAAACGAAAATTTTGTACATTAAGCTTACTTTGAACGTGCTTCTCATTTTCCATTTTGTTTCGCTCTACTTAACTAAAATTTATAATGTTGGATGTTTACGATTTGCTTTTTTATTTGTTTAGATTTTAATGATAGGAAAGTTATTGAACATTATTACAATTTCGGCAGTAGCTAATCGGATTACTTAAACTAATCTCTAATCTCTGTAAGTAAATAGATAAAAGGAATATAACGATACTATAGCGCGATGAATTATCTTGCTTGTCTTGCTTTTGGGATTTCCTTTCACCTTTTACCAAAAAAAAAGGCAACATAAACGGTATTTCAAAGTTTTTCTGTTTTAACCTAAACTTAATTATAAATTATAATTTAATAAGTACATAACCGTTCCACAACGGATGCATATATTATGTTCACGGTGTGAAATTACTTCCGAAATATGTAATACATTATAACGTTTTCCATTATTACAGAATTAATTTACTTACAAACATGGCGTCTGCTGTTGCCAGTATAAAAATTTAAACTCAATTAAGACCAACATATAGTAGGTACCTATAAAGTCCCCACTTGTGTATTCAATTTATTCAACAATATATTCAATAGCTTCAACAGATAGTATCGCTAATAGGGATCAAACTTTGTGAATACATTGAAATCAATTCGACATGAAAATGAAATACACAAACACACAGACTCTTGTTTATGATAGTAATGGTTAAACCCAAGTAAATATATTTTCGTCAGATCTTAAATCTTATCTCAATCTCTTTAATGGCAATGACAAGAGGCAGCGAAATAATCAACCCTCATCACGCTTATTCGAGTTAACTGAGCAGCGAGTGAGCGTAATCGATTTTATTTATAACTTTTGCCCGTGGATTCATCTGTGGGAATTTCGGTCATAACTTTAGGTTAACTAGCTGTTGCTCGCTTTCATCCGCGTCAAACAATTTTAATGGGTTTAAATTTTTCCCGCGAAACCTTTCAACGTTTTGAAAATTATAACAGCCTATGTTACTTTGGAACATCAGCTGATTGCTAGTAAAAATCCCGACAAAATAAGTCCAGCCGTTCTAGAGATTACAGATACAGATCTTTTGGATTAAAAATAATCCAAAGTGTTCCATTAAGGAATACCAAGCTTTGACAGTAAAATATGACGGCCAATAGTCAAAACTCTTTTTTTTTTTTAAATAACAATTTTAAAAATTCGAAACGTTTCGTTTCATCGACAAAGTGCAAAATAAAACATAGTAAAATCGTTTGTCAAATAGAGGACAAAAAAATACTAAACTTCGGTCTAATCACGCTAAATTAACGGTATCGATTTCGGTATATTTCCGATAGTCAATTATGAATTAACTAACAAAAATGGTCCAAATTAAATCAATAGCGGTACTTTTAGCAACAACGTATTTAGTTTATGTAACTATAGCATTATTTACTCAACTGCGTCAGAAAGAGAATTATGTTTTTCATGTATGTATGTACACATATACTATTTATATTAATTTCTTTGGCCCGCCTTACAGCTCAAAACGCTGGACGATTTTTGACATACATGTGACAAATGCTTTTTTTTTTAAATAAATTTGATTTACATAGCTGGAGAGACAACGAATAATGATAACGATCGTTACTTCTTATAGGTAAAAATATTCTAGTTTAAATGTTTACTGGCTTACACTCTGGGTTGTAGGGGTCAGACGGCAATCGTGTAAAAATCAATCAAAACCTAGGCTAGAATAAAGCTGACCCTAATAAAATTCCAGGAAAAAGGCCAGGAAGATATCAGATTTTAATACATGTAAAGCAACAGTAACATCATATTGCCGTCAAAATATCGATTACACGACAAAGCGTGGCCATAATATAATTCCGATTAATCATTCTCGATGTTGAATGAATCCATCGGTACGAGTATTATTTATAAGGCCATTAGGTAAATGAGTGCTCACATTCTGGTATCGAGTGCATGTTGACAGAGGTGCGGCCGATTCTATAATCGATTGGCAAACATTTGTGCTGGGCCTCGATTGATACTAGACGGTATGGTTAGAAAAAGTAGTAAAAGTTGAGTTGGAAAAGGGTGAATCGTAAATAGAACAAGTTTTGCACGAAAAATATTATAGACATAAAAGTTTACGCGTAATTGTTTTGACAGGACTACGACGCGGCAAAAGGGAGGGTTATGATTTTCACCTATACCAAGATTTTTAATTCGAGTCAGTAAAATGACATGTGCAACTGTCACTTATTCAAAAAAGGGTGACCAGTTAAAATAGTGATGTTCGGCAATCGATCGACTTAGACATTTAGTCATGCTTTATTTTATTGGGTATCAAAACTTTTTTTTTTAAATATTATTGTAAATATTTTTATTACATGCCGTATTGATACGATTAGGATTATGTCAACATTTCATCCATAAAACCGTATATATAAGATATATAAAGAGGAAAGTCAACATATTTGGGATACTTAAGCTAATGCGGAATAAATAAAAATAAGGTTTTTTTAAAATTAAATATAAATGGAATTGGGGTTTTTCCAAACCAAAAGGTTTTATGGAAAAAATACGGGATTAGAAAAATATACCTTCATGTGTTTTGATCAAACAATTTTTATGGGTATTTTAGACTATATTTCTTTTTTATTCATTTAACAAATTAAAAAAAAATACAGTAGTAGTTTTAACATTAAATAGCATCATAAAAACCACTGAGGTTTGTTTAAAGTGATACTAGAATATATCAGCGATTCATAATAATTGTTGGGTATACATATAGGTAGGTACAATAATAAAATTAATATAATATATGAG
>JAPEIZ010054783.1:0-11589 GCA_026122275.1 Junonia oenone
TGTCAGGTTTGGACTTGCATCCCTAGAAACATTAAGTTAAAGTAGTTCTAAGTTCTTGTTGATTAAAGGATTGTACGCTTAGAGTAATAAACATTGTAAAAACGGAAAAACAAAGGCATGGGCAACTGTGAGCCCGTGGATGCATATTTTAAATAAATAAAAAAAATATATATATACATAAATAGATTCGCTTCAATAATAATCAAGCTAGTGTTTCCGTGTTAATTGTAAACGACGGGAATGACGGGATACACGACATTTCCGCGTTGACATTTAATAATAGCTCACAATGGCTTTACTAATGCTAGGCGACATTTGCAAACACTAACTCTCACTAGGTATATATATGCCTGTTTATTTTTAAGTCTCATTATTAGTAGAGTCTAATACAAGTACTGTTAGCGGAACTATTTGGAACTTGGTGGTTGCCTAGTGACGGTTGTCGATGAGGACATAGTGATAGAGGGATAGAGGACATGTATAATTAACAGCGGTTGTATTATTATTCTCTTCTGGACTACTCTGTACTGTACTGGAGGTACTACTCGCAAAACTCTTTCAGCAATAGAATGCTACATTACCCGTAAATAAAATAGGCTATATTTTCAGTGAAAAACTGGAGAATATTCCTCGTATTAAATACTCCTGTTACAGTAGTAGTTGAGCCATTGCACTGTGTGTCTGTGCTACTTAGCTTTGGTGGTTAACTCTTAAAATTATGTTTAAAAGAGGCATAAGAACCTAGGTCATTCATATGAATGTAACATAATATAATCTAAGTTCAGTTTAATTTTCTTTAAACTTCAATAGCAATTAAGAATGAAAATTATTCCATTTAGCAGTTGCTCAATTTCTTAGTTAAGAACGACAATTTGAAATTAGCGAAGTAAGAGCCATTTGCAGTTGTTCAGTGAAGGATGAGTGAGGCAATTTAATAACTTAATATTACAGGTAACTAAGCACTTTAATACATAATTTTATGATAGGTGTTAGCGCGTTGAAAATAACGTATTACTAAATTTGGCAAATTATTTTTACCTATGTAAACTGGATGAATCAGTGTAAATAAGGAAATAGAGGAATTAAGGTGGTTAAAATAACTAATTTTCAATGGATAATAAAAGGAAACAATTGTTCCACAGTCATAAAAAATATTATGAGAATAGATAAGAATTTCTAGGTAGAAGGTATTCTGGAATGGATTCCTAGAATTATAAAAACAATAATCTTTTTTAAAATTAATAAATAGGTTAAGAGATAATATTTAAGTCTTAGATAGTACAACAGTCATTGTCCCGACGTAGTTCCTATAAGGATTTGAGGCTTGCATTATGTCATTGTACTGTGAGGGTCATTGTGACGCTATGAATGGGGCGTATTGTTCGCAACATTCAAATCTGCCGCGAAATTACTGTCTGATAAAAAATTAACATCCGTTAGAGAACATTTTACTCTCTAATTCTTGAATTGTCGATTTCTATTCTTTCAAAAAGTGAATATTTTTGTTCCTATTTTGAAAAGCATTTCATTTCATTTCATTATACATTACTTTTACTTGATTATGTTAAAAAAATCAAGTCAAAATAATAAAAGACGTATTCTAAATAATGGCCACAAAAAATACCACATTTGAACTTTAAAGCAACCATAAAAATTAGAGTAATTTAGTTTCAGTTGCCACATTTTTCAGATAATTCTACAACGCGATGATTCAATAGGAATAAAGCGATTAAAGTAAAGTTAAGTAACAGCCTGTACATATCCCACAGCTGGGCATAGGCCTCTTCTCTTATTAGGGAGAAGGTTGTAAAATAAATAAAGCCATTACAGCTACTCGTATTAAGTACTAGTAGGTCACCCCGGCTTCGCACGGGTATTACTAACTTTTTTGAAAATTGAATATAGCCTATGTTCACCGGAAAGTAACTTTCCAACAGTGAAAGAATTTTTCAAACCGGTCAAGTAGTTTCGTAGCCAAAATTCAAATATTTCCTCTTTATAATAAAAGTAAAAGTAACGTCCTGGACAGAGTCTTCTCGTAAGGAGAACGTTATACTATTAGTATATATAAAATATATAAGTAATAAGATAAATAAATAAGTATAGATAAGCATGCATATACTAACATTTATCCTGTTCTTGGCCCGCTCAATCGCCTTGCTGTCGTCTCTCTCGGGACTGAGGCGGCACACGCGCGCCCTCCAGTCGTTCGCTCCCGCCGCCTGCAGCGCCGCCAACCTGGAAGAAAAGTTACATTCATGTTAGATTGGCTTTAATAATTGTTCTGGTGTTCTTCAGGTAAGATCTTATAGGTTTTGTGGAAGATCTTGAGACACATTTTATTTTGAAATTAGTCTTACATCTAAGAGCCCGTTTCCACTTGTCGTGTGTTGGGTCCGAATTTTAATCGGATGTTGCAGTGGTAGAACATTTTATATGAAATTATTCACACTTGTCGTCTGATTAAAAATCGTAGATGAGAATAGAAACGCCGACATCCGATTAAAATCCGGATCCGACGCACGACAAGTGAGAGTAGGCTCTAATGTTGCGAAAATCAGAATGGAATATAAGTATGCAATTGTAAGAAAAGTGATTGGAAAGTTGCGTTCAAATTGTTTCGGTAAGTAATACCAAAATTAAAACGAAATGTGAAAATTACTCTGCGGTAATTGTGGTTTCTATCACTTAAAATTGTATTACACTACGGTATTTGCTAGATTTCTTTATTTTATGTTTGTTTTAATGTTAAACGTTAAGAAATATAATAAATAGTGAGTCCAGCCCTCTCATTTTCGGTACGAAATATAAGTCATTTTACACTACACTCTTCAGCAGATCATATTGCAATAGATAATAAATAAAAACAGTATTTTTACAAAGAAAATCCATAAATAAAATTTGAGTTTTCTTGGTACCAAACTCAAGCGCAAAAAGTAAAGAGACAGCCTTTTTTAATATATACCGTTTTTACGCTGAGGTTGAACTGTGAACGAACGAGTGGCCCTTCAGGGTGCCATGTCTCGGGCATGTTGGTATTATAATTAATTATCTACTCATAACACGCAAGAAGCACACACAAGTTGTCTGGTAATGTGTTGGCAGAATAAACAAATATCAAAGAGTATGTACCGCGTATTTAATTAAAAAAACCGACGTAGACATTATGTGGCTCCTTGTAAAAAAGAGAGGTGGACAGCGAAATGTTGGTAGAGTTCTAAATCCTAACACATGGCTTATCATTTATGAGTTATAAGAAATTATCTTACGCTTGCTAGGCTAAAACCTAAACCATAAATTAAGCAGTATGCACTTTTTTAAATATCAAAACATCTTTACGCTGATTTTCATTAAAACTACTCTTGTGTTTAAACTATATTATAGTACCAGAACACACTATAACTTACTTTCGTATGTAAAATATTAATATGGATACATAAATCCACCAACCCGAAGTGAAGCATAACGCTCGTTAACCTTCTCTCTAATAGAAGAGGTCTATGCCCAGGAGTGGGATACCTGTAGGCTATTATTTTGTATGTATGTTTGTAGGCACCCGTACATAATAAAGACCTATGACGTAGCAAGAGTGTGACGTATTTACTGACGTCATGCTAGAATAAGTGTTCAATTTATATTCTGAACTAGCTGACCCGGCAGACTTCGTACTGCCTCAATTAGAACGTTTGTATAGGGTACATATATAAAAAGGCTGTTTTTAGAGGTTTCTCGGCAATTATTCTAATTTTTCTCACCTTTTAAACCTTCCCTAGACCTCCACGAATATTTCAAGGCCAAGGTTACATAAATCCGTTCAGCCGTTTTTGAGTTTTAGCGAGACTAACGAACAGCAATTCATTTTTATATATAGAGATTAATTTACATGTATTGAAATACTTTTTAAGATACGACCTGTTTTGTAAGCAGAATAGAGATACATAACCCTGCTATGTTGAAATTTTTGTATGAATTTTTAAATGTTTACTTTCTTAGATTATTTTTATTACTAAAGACCTTTAAAGTTAAAAGGTCTTAATTTAGAGTTAAAATTTCAAACAAAGAACGATCTAAAATTGGATGCACATAATAGGCACCTTCTGTAAAGGTTAAAGTTAGACCTTTCCGAAAGTGATATCATATTCCGAAATAAATCAGGTAAATACCACCTCTTATCCTATGACGACAACATAAAACTTTCGTTATAGAGATAAGGGAAATGGAACTAAAACAAATGGCTCATTTCTAAGTAGTTAACTATTAAGAGATAAGATATCTTAATGGCTATAATCTTTTATTTAATATCTGTTTCAGAGAAATGATTTTAAAATAGCCCTTATTACAAATGCCATAAAAACGTAACTTGAATGTAAAACTGCATGAATATTTATCTACTCCTAATATTTATATAAATTAGTATGTAAATGTGCAAGTAGTGCAATGAGAAGTCATTTTGGTTGCAAAGAATCTTTAGCTTTAAAACGAATTTGTACCTAATATAACTAATGAGAATACATAGCTTAATGTAATTGATAATATGTAATAATAATAATAAACGTCGGCGGTACAAAACCTTAACTTTTATTGTCCTTAATTCCTTTTATCAGTGATATGCATTTTAGGTTTTTACAATATTCTAAGTTGAGTCATAAAATGTATGCGTTTTTAATCGGTTTTACTACGAAGTTATGATTATTTTTTTAGAATTAGACTACTCAATATTTACGACTTATTGTATTTGATAATTTTCAAAATTACCTTATTGTCAAATTGTTGTAGGTATTACAGATAAAACCGCTTTTGTATCTTTCGTAATTTTACCTAAATATGTACCTGTATTAGGAATATAGTTTCCTATGGCCCATTAGTAGTTTTGGGTTTCCAGTGAAGATATGATTATCTACCTAACTTTTTAAACTAAACAATTAAACGAATTGAAAGTATTCTTAGAAATTGAACCACGAGTATCAATATCTTTATATTTTGGAACCGACAGAAAAAAGACAAAGGGCAGAAAAAAAGACAGTTTAAAAAAAAGTTTTTATCATCAAGGATAGGATGTTACAAAAATCTAACGCCAACCGTATAGGGGTCAGAGTCGCCGGATGTTTTGATACAATGCAAGTTGCTCTTAGCCGTCAGTGGTACATTAAGAGCGCATTCTCACTTGCCATGGGTCAGATCCGGTTTTTAATCGGATGTCGGCGTTTCTATGCACATCTACGTTATTTTAATCGGTCGACAAGTGTGTATTCATATTAAATGTTCTGCCACTAGAGCATCCGATTAAAATCAGGATCCGACGAACGACAAGCGGGAACGAGCTCAAGATGTTTGATTATATCGAAATAGATGCATTCGAAATCATACGAAATGTCAACTAGGGATGTTACGGAGATGAAATTTTGGATCTGTTGCTGAAATAATGTTATACTTACCGGTTTCAGATACGGTTTCGGATAATGTATAGGTATAGTAATAATTATTCGGATAATGTATATAGAGTATGTATATGTGAGTAATTATTCCGGATTATCCCGTTACTTACTCGGATACTTTCGGTTATGGATATTTGGGTTTTACGGTAATTTTAAAGTAGAATACTTCTGTGTATATTGTTTAGGCAATAATAAATAATCATTTATAAAACTTGTTCTATTTACACGTTCTATTTTTACTTCGCCATTACCCGAAATTATTCAAAACTTTTGTAACAGTTTTACGGTTACGGATAGATTTTCATTTCGGTTACCAGACAGTTTCGGTTACGGTTACGCTCCATAACATCCTTAATTAAGATGTTTGATCGAATCAAAATAGATGCAATCGAAACCACTGCGCAATGTCAACGACCCGTATTATCGCGTCAAGTGCTCGGCCAGAGGAAATACAGATTAAAATTAATTATTGCTGTCTGTCTCACACTAATGTATACTCCTCGCGAGTTCAGATATATCGGTTGCAAAATATTGGAAAACTTACTAACATTATAAAGGCGAAAGTGTGTGTTTAGATGCTTGATGCCCTTGAACCGGGTGATAGTTGGAGAAGAAGTGGCTTAGGTATAAGGTCGTATTCAACTGCTCCAGCAGCCTAATTGTATAAAGTAGGTATATTTTTCTTTCTTTCTTTTTTTATCCCGAAAAATTAATTGCATAAAATCGTTTCAGGCGTGTACGAAGTCGCGAGGCTAATACTAAGAAACAAGACAGTTCTCAAATCCTTTTTGCTTTGGTTAATTAATTGTTAATTAACCTGGTTATTAAGAAAGGCTCTACAAATACCAAATACAACGAAAAATTACCCAAATTATCAAAATTATTTATAAGACAATCACTACATGCAGAAAATGTTAGACGTGATCATTATTAATTTGTTATTAAAATGCGTACTAGACTTATTTACCTGTTTACGTTCTAAATAGAGTACTTAATATAATTATAAATACATATTTTCCTGTATTAAATATTATAGGTCCATATTAATAATGAATTTGATAAAATAATGATTTAATAGGAATAATAGGTCAAATGTTAGATACAGGCAAATAAACAATACACATTGATTACACTATTTAGTAAGCTTATTAGGCTATTAAGTAGAAAAGATACACGAGTGGAATTGATAATATCTCAACTTGTTTCTCGATTAAATGTTTAAGGGCTTCATAACGTGTAAAGGATATTGCATTATGTTCATTGGACAACTTTGTGTTACTACTTTAGTTTATATGAACAATGACGTCATTTTGAAAATTCCTCTTTAACAGATAAAATGTTCAATTCTATGATTTTATATAGGAATTTTGTTTTATGTCAAATTACAATTGCAACCACATACATAATGAGTCTAAAGTTATCGAAAAACTATGTTCTTGTCTTCATAATAATGTCAATATGAAGTTATGAACCCAATTTTCCCAAACTATATGTATAGTACTAACGAATCCAACAGGCTATATTTGGTCCTATCTTAAGTTCATATCGTGCCTATCGTAAGGTCTACCTATATAAAGTTGTCGATCTGAACCATTGAGAGATCCTACCCAGCGATTTTGGAGTCTAGTGACACACATCCGGAGAGTACATTACTTTTTTTAAGAATGGGGGGTAAACGAGCTGATGGTAAGTGAATGCTGCCGCTCATGGGCATTTGCAACACCAGAGGAGCTACAAAATGCGTTGCTGGTCATTTAAATGAGAGTACGCTTTTTTAATGTCTGCAGGTCGTATTTGTCCGGATATGTTGGACGGGCGACAGCGTTGGTGCAGTGATCACTGCAACTGACTGAAGCGCTAACGGTCGTGGATTTAATCCCCGCTCATGTCAGACATCTGTATTGCCAATATAGATGTCTGTCGTGGTCGGAGTGTTTGTGTTTGTGTTGTGTGTGTTATCCGGTGCCCACACAAGATCCAATGGTCTCACTGGGGGCTGATTATTTATTTAAATACCACATGCGGCTACTCATTACACAATTTTGTAACGCAGAGGCAGAAAGTTTCTGTTAAGCACAGTAGTATGTATGTTTGTGTAAAGTAGTTAACTTATTATCTCCCTTACCTCTCGGCGATGGTGCCGCCCCGGTTCGGCATGTCGGCCTGAGTGGCGCTCCGCTGCACGCCACCGCCGAACCTACGGACAAACAAACAAACATTAAATATAAAATGTAACCCTAATTTAATTTTGGATTTGTCGCTTATTTAGAGTAATTTCTTACTACATAGCTCAGTATAATGTTACTAAATAATCATCACAAGTACATTTTTAAGATTGTAAATAATTTCAAGAAATTTACATCGATATTATAAATACACAAAAATACAAAAAAAGGATTTTTGGATAACAAAACATTTGATACCTACAACCTATAACAATACCATTTAAAATAAAAATAAATATTATTAATAGTGATCAAAATACCCAGTAAGTAAAAAATAAAAGTACGTTTCGTTGTTACCTGGGCTTTTCGAATTTCTCTTTGAGGCTCTTGAAACTGAAGAGCCTCTCGTCCATCGGTCTCATCGACAACATTTTTAAAACTAATTTAGGTTTCACTTAAAACGAACAACAGAACTATCGAAAACTCACGCGAACATCTTAACAGAAACTGTACAAAAAAGGGGTTGTCAGAGGGTTATGTGAGCCGCGCTGTCATCGGTTCGATTCCGGCGACGTTCGACCGATAACTGATGAGTTTGTATGCCCTGCCTACGTCACAGGCGTCGTCGTTATCCTCGTGTTTGTTTATAGTTTATCGTATATGGACGAACAGGATTGTCTGTACATAGTACAAATTCTTTGACAAATTCGATTTCAGGTTATGTAAACGATTAATTTGACAGATGAATAATATATTTAAAAAAATAATACCTATTATGAAAAACCTTTTTACTCAATTTTGAAAAATAAATTTCATAAAAACCATGAGTTATTGAATCTGAAATAAATTACACATTTTGGAGTTTGTAGTTTGTACAGTCATATGTTTTATAATTTGTTTAAATAAAAATGAGATTGTATTTATTACCTAATATTTATTACTATTGTTATCCTTTAATAAACTTTCTCATTTATAGCATGACATACAGGGTCAATACATGTTGTAGGTTTTAATTGAAACTGCTAAAACTATATACGATTTTCAGGCCATGTACAAAAAATCATTTTAATAAGATCAGTAGTTTAAGTCTGCAGACAGTTTTTAAGTTTTGGCTCAGTTTTCACACAGTGTAGGTATATTTCCTAATAACGAATGCACCTAACTATTAACAACATAAATGAAAAAAAAATCCACCGTTGCCGCTTTGACAAAATACATCACTCAACGTCACGACTATGTATCGTGCCTACGGAGTGGTGTGAACTGTTGTATCGCATTGAATAGTAATTTTTTTATTTTTTTTTTCGTTGGTGGATTTTAGTAATTTTTTGTTTTAATCACCAACCGATCCCAAACGAGACCTCCACCCATACTCCATCCATACTTAGATACCCATTATTTTCTTAACCAATATTCAAAATAAAATTAAAAATAAACGTGTTTTTTTTTTACTTATTAGTAATATTACGTACAACAAAAGTACAAGCGCTATTAAATTATTAATATTTATTAAAAGTATTAGTAGTTTTATCTTTACAAATAATTTACTATAATTAAATATGTGCAGTAAAATAAAAGTATCAAAATGTTTTTGTTGGATATAGTAGCAAAGCGCTCGTCTGTCTGAGTGAATTTTGCGAACTATGACTATAGGCTGTTTGGTTTTGATTTCGACTATTAATTTATTTAATTTGTTCGAAAAAAGATTTTTCGTATTTTTCGTAGTATTTATTTTTCTACTGGTTCGAAGTGTTTCTGAATAGGAATAATATAAGTAGTTTCAATTAGAACGCATGGTCCGCATTGACCCTGTATATCACAAATATATTTTTTTTAATTTATAGCATGGGCAGAGACTTTTTTTAAAAACCACAACTCAAATATTTTTAGCCATTCAATACTAGGGTTTGTATTATAACAAAATAATAATTATTTCAAACCACATTCGTTTCCTCATCCTTATACGACTATAAATACTTTTTAAACCAATTTACATGAATTTTCCATGGCGCATTAATACTCGTATAACTCGTAAAGGAAACGTCAACATATAGGTATAAATTTATAAAAAAACTCGGTCGATAATATTCCGTTAGTTTACAGTTAAATCGGAGTAAAAACTGGCGATAAACCGCCCTATATGCAAGTTTAATTGAGGTTGACAGTGAAACGTATGGGTTCGTCGTTCATGTGTGTAAACTCGTGATAAAAAACTTTCTGAGCCTCGTGGTTTACCGAAGTTTAATGTACTGTTTCGATATGAGTTGTCGCATACCTATAAACCTTTTAAAAAATAAGTCATCTATAGGAAATACAATATGTTATTAGGATTTTTACGACGAGCATGCTCTGTAACTGTTAAAAATGATCATACTTTTGATTTTCTTGTAAAGTATATTCAAATATCGCACGCTTAATATTAAAGTGACTTAACTCAAAATTCATGTTACTTCCAATGTAGCTATAAAGTGTAATAGTCTTGAGATTCATTTCTCAGTTTTCACACTATTTAAATTGTGTCACTATAATTTTAAGCATTTTAATTAACTATCTGCCATCTTAATTAAAAAAACATGTTCAATTTTTATTCACTAAAAATACAGAAACCCATAACAAAGCGAATGCGTACACAAAACGTATAAGTAATAATAAAATTATATTATAAGTACACAATTTGCTACTGCTAATATAACTACTGTTACTGTTATAATAACTTTGACTGTATGAACGGTAAACAAAATTCTGTACATAAAATCTCACTACAAAAAGTCGGTACAATTTTTTTAAATGATGCTACCAAATTCTCATTTTATAATGTAAAAGAATTCTAAAATTTCTTTAATACAAATTCGATGATGTTAATTAATAAGTGAAAGAAAAGACAAAGTATTTAATTGTAAAAAATTTCGCAAACAGTAACTCGAACAAAGAGCACGTGCTGTTAACCACCTAGATGACGTAAAATATCAATAGTAACACAGGCACAACTTTTAGAAAACAATAACTAAACCAAACCTTTATTACCTTCAAAAAACTTTTTGAAAACACTACTAGATTTAATGAAAAAAACTTTCTTTCAGAACAAACCATTAGGACCCAACTTTTCTTTACCATCATTACATACTAACTTAATCCTCTATCAAAACACATACCGTAATATCAATAACACGTAATTACTCGTCTATGTATACACGAACGCGCCCGACCGCGTTACTTATAATTCATTTACAACAAAAGCATCCCAACTTTTCTTTACCATCGTATTTACATACTAATAAAATAATCCCACAGCAAAACACATACCGTAATATCAATAACACGCATATACGTACGTATACGTATATACTCGTTTGTAACACGAACGCGCCCGACCGCGTTACGAGCGCGACTGGGCGGGCGGCGCTTGAAAGCCTTAAAGCCTACGCAGGCTGTAGGGTTGTCATTACTAATGCGAAAGCGTTTTGATGGGGTCAATGGACATCACTTGGTGTTTTGTTAGATATTGCTAAGTAATTTACTAGAAGAAGACACAGAGTTGTTATTAAGAAAAAAAAACTAAAAATTTATTTATGAATTCACTGACTTAGAATTTATTAGGCACTAAATGTTTAATATTTTAGTGTATGAATTTAATGTAAAAAAAGTTTATATATCGGCAAAATGTAAATAAAAAATCGAAATCGCTTATAAATACTCTTAAATTATTTTTAAGTCATTGAAATGTAAATATGTATTATAAGTATACAAAATTAACAACGATATTTTACTAATTATAAATACACTAAAATAGATTTAAATTAAACCGTTAAACAAACAAAGAATACGCACGGCTTATCGGAAGGCCAGACGCGAAATGTGAACGCACTCTACTATGAACAAGCTTTGGGCGGGCGGTGCTTTCGCTAATGACTAAATATTAACCCTTTGACGACTACAGGGACATCGGTGTCCCATCCCAAAAATGGCATATAAGTTAATAACAAACAAAG
>JAPEIZ010055857.1:0-11574 GCA_026122275.1 Junonia oenone
ATATATAATTTAAAAGTAATTAACATTTAATATACAAAGTATATAAATACTAAAGAGGCAATCTTAATAAAAGTGAAAAAAAGGAAAAATGTTTATATGATGTTTTGCATTTCACCGGTGGGAGGAGCTTGTACAGGTTTTCGAAAATAGAAAAAGAAGAAATTATCACAAGGAAATACTCAAGCGCGTCCGACATTGATATGAAATATTAAGTGAAGTCTCTAATAATTCCTAGTCAAAATGCTCACGATTTGAAAGCGACCATAAGTCATGGCTGATGTTTGAAAATAAAAAAATGTTATCGTCTCTTTGAAATACCTTAAAATATTCCAGCGCGTCAGATTATGACTCAAAGGATTCATCTGGTTATCTTTGTCATCCCGACCCATGACATTTACACGGAGGAATTTCCTCAATATAACAGCTTGAAGCAAACCCACCAATTTTAAGTATTCATATATAATAGGAGTATATTATAGGGTGCAAGGTTTCTCCCCATATGATTTTCTGATGCGCTCGAGTAACTGCAAAAATCCCCACTTGGGCTTCCAAGGCTTTCAAAGCTTCCTACTAGAAAGCAATAGTCACTGGCACGTCCGAATGTCTTCGTCGAAAAATCTCAATTATGTCACTCAATCTCGCTCTGTTTACAAAGAGACGCAAAAATACCATTTCTAATTTCCTTATTAGGGTTCCGTGTCTGACATGTAATTCTCTTACATTTCTTACATTTAAAAAGCATAATCTTTTAACTATAATAACTAAGTATACTAGGCGGCATAAATTACACAAGTATGTATAAATCAATATATGTAATTATGCATGTTTGTTTGTATGTATGTATTGATTGTTGTAAGGATCGATAGAAAACTGAATTTCATTATAAACGAAACAAAAACATTTAAAATATTTTCAAAATATAATTGTTGTGGTAGATATTGTAAATGTAACAAATTATGAAAATAACACAGAAAGTGTCGTCAAACTGGTTCGAACGAACTTCTAAGTTAAATGTGTCATCAAGATCATAATAGTATAAATCAGTAAGAACCAGAACAAAATTTGTTAATATGATAAATAATAAAACAATCACAACATTTGATACTATTACTGCAATCTTAAGGTTCCAATATGCACGTTGTCAATTAGCTTTCAACAAACAGATAGTAAGAAAAAATCTATACATATAATATATTCTTTGGGAAATATGTGAAAAAAATGATAAATTTGTACTTATTACGATACGGAACTCTGTAAACACGTCTGACTCGCTCGGCGTCGTTTTTCTTCCCTTTTTTACGCCTCCATAGCATCGAGTTGCTCTTTCATTACGATTAAACGGATCCCTCGGAATACTTCGCACTGCCTCATTTAAACGTCTGGTGTTTCGTTCGTACGAGGAAATTAAAGGTGATTCTGGTTCTTGTTTGTACTGGTTTTCTTTGTAGAATTCTGTTCAGGTAAAATGAAATAGTTTTTTATCAATCGACGTTAATTTTATAAATGTGAATATTACTTTACAAAAATGGTATATATTTAAAAAAAAAACTTAAAATCGAAATTTTACTGTACTGAACAAGTAAATAATTTACATTTGTATATTTATTTTTTAGTCTAAAATTAATCGCTTGCGCCGCGAAAATATTAATTAAATCGTTGCTTATATTTCCAGCCAAGCAACGACGACGTTTTATAGCCAAGTTTTATACTTTTAGGTATGCAAAATCTGATGAATTCGCGCGTTAAAATTTGCTTAGAATATTTTTTGTAATGAATTAATTAACTTTTTCAAAAATTTCATCTTTCATCTTTTACCCGTGCCGACGAGGGTTAAATTTCTTTTCTCTAGTTGATTCATTTCAACTTTTTTAATTTCGTTCTAAGAGCACATTCTGTTTCTGACTACAGACGAGTCGTATTTACCTAATCTTACATCTCGCGTGCGTCAGGCACATCACATTACGAGAATATTCTTATAATTTTGAAGGTATCTGATCTCGTTTTTAAAGTATCTGGCCGTGTAATGAGTATTACTATCTCAAACAACCTTTATTCTCTGTAATTGAATTATTTGATGCTAGCTGTAAAACTCGTATTCATCTTTGATAATACTATAAAGAAGAAAATTTGATTGTTTGCTTGTTCGAATTGAATAGGTATGCTTCAAAACTACTTAATCGATTTGAAAAATTCTTTCACTGAATGTACACTATACCCGATGAACATTGGCTACATTCAATTTACAAAAAGTTAGTTATACCTACCTACCCGTGCGAAACCGGGACGATCTACTAGTTTTCTATGTACATAGACGAGTAATAGACGCACGTGTAGGCAGTTCTAATAATGTTATACAATTACAGTCGGGTAGTATCAAAGGAACCACTAATTCGTTACTTAAAAAATTAATATGGAGATAAGGAAGATAAAAGACGCGGGAAAGAAGGATTCTGACTGAATTCTTGCTCGATGCTGGCTCTTTTTTGGTAAATGTCGAAATTGAAAAAATGCACATTCGTGTGATATATTTATGTCAGTTACCTTACTCTTTTCAGTTTTGCCATGATGTTTTCAATAAATAGATAATCTAACGAAAAACTACGTTTTCAATTCGACCGAAAGTTTTAAGATTATCTCTAAGTAAAAGTCAGTAAAACTCAGTATTCCATATGAATATGTGTAGATAAACAATTATTATGTATATCTACATAAATAATGATATAGACCATGGTGTGGTGATTAATCTTTTATACGCGTCGGTCAAAGATCCAATTGCTAGAGTATATGTACAAGGCGACGATGCAGTTATCCTTTTAGAGCAAACTTTACACTTGTCGATAATTTTAAAGTGTGACAATCTAAGCTTGTGTTGATATGTAATTACGATGTATAAACTTTATATTTTTCCGTAGTTACTATAATTATCTTAAATCACTGTGGTATGGAGGATTTTAAAATTTTTTTTATATATTTCGATTATAATATTTATGGTTTTACTGAAAAGATTTGAGTCATGTTCATTTAGTGTACCAGTATCCATAATCCGTTGCCGAATTTCCCGTGACATTTCCGTAATAAAATTGTTAAAACATAATAAATATGTTAGCAATATAAAAATATACATATAAGAAAGGTTATTTTATTAAATTACGAGATCATATTTCAATGGTATTCGAGGCAGTCGTAATATAATAAGGCGCGCTCGGAGGGCGTATATTTCTCTTACGACGTATCGTATCAAAGCTGTACGTAAACTGCACTTAAGGAGAATATGTAAATTAGAAATTTTCTTATATGATCGTTCATTTTGCGTTTTACATATGTGGTTATGTTTTAGTACTAACGTAGCTCAGATTTAGATCAGGGCTACATTATTAACTACGTATGTAATGTTTCCTTAAGAAAACTAAGTCCATATGTGTGTGGTGCTATCATGA
The DNA here is from genome assembly GCA_026122275.1 of Junonia oenone. Lineage (NCBI taxonomy): Eukaryota > Metazoa > Arthropoda > Insecta > Lepidoptera > Nymphalidae > Junonia > Junonia oenone. The sequence goes on from JAPEIZ010055857.1 coordinate 3,438, forward strand.
GCACCACTACATATGGACTTAGTGTTCTTTAATCGCATACATTTTAAATACGTATCGGCTATTTATTAAAAGTCTTAATGGCTACATGAAGCGTTAAATTTTATCTTCCAATTCTATTAAAACTTTTTAATAAATTACATACCAGGCAAGCGAAAACATGAACAAAAGCTGGTACAAAGTAATAATCCGCACATTTGCTATGCAGTATGTGTTTACTCAAAAACTACCATCTCATATTTACATACATTTTATGTACAAAATGTATTCCAATGTAAAATAACGACATGCGATATAAAACGTAAATTCAGTTCGTTATTTTGAATACCATTATGAAGTCTGTTCGATAATTTATAGCGATTCTTTGATTCAGTCGCAAATGTTTGTTCTATTCCAGAAATAAGAAAATTTGATGGTCTCCGCGAATAATATAACGTGATGGAATACGATGCAATTTTATATACTGAAATATCAAAGACGTAGCTCGTATTCAATGTGATCGTAGCACGGCTACGAAACTCGTAGATGGTCTACGTAGCATTGTGTATGGCTGGTATGCCTTATTTTGTTAATAATGTTGAGTTGTTTGTATTTTATATTGCTGTTACTCGTATGTTTTAAATTCTATTCTGTGTACGCATACAATAAAAACGGAGCAAGTATGTCTTTGTCTATGATAATATGATTGGGAATCTTAGGAATTGTGCGTTTTGAAGATTTTGCTATGGAAATTTTATTTTTTCTACAAAGTGATAGTGAGTAGGTACTCTCAACTATTAGGCGGTACGAAGTTCGCCGGGTAATACATAAAATTATACTATAGCTCTGTGCAAAACCAGGGCGAGTTGTTTGTAAATGAATATTAAAGGGATTTTAATGTTACATTCATAATAACCGCCGTTACTTGACGCGACAGTTCATTAAAACTTGCTCGCGAGTTTTTGAACTCTAACTTTTGCTTTTGAGCTGGTTCCCAGGATCCGACGATTGCGGTACAACTTGAAAGATTTCTCGGAGAAAAGTATTTAAATCACAACGGTTTTGAAAGTTTGTAGGTACCCAAGTGTATAACAAATGTAGTTTTTTTGGTGGTTGTTTTGTAACTTGTATTTTTAATGTTTTGTTTGTTGTCTGAAAATGTGAGTAAATGTAATGTCTTGCAAAGGAAAATTTTGCTAGTTAAATAAATTTCAAATCGATAGTTTCGCGCAATTATTTTTAAGTGGCAACATTGCTCGTTTGTCGGCTATAAAGTTCAAGTAGCATTTTATAGGTGTATTTGTAGTGTTCTTTTTGTCTCAAATTGTACTACTGGAAAATAGATTAACCACAAAATATATTAAAATTACTGTGATAGAAGATATAAATAAGAGTTCCAAAAATCCTTAAGATCTGAACACAAAGTCAGAATTTTACAATTTAACTATGTAATTAATTTTGTAGTTTAATAGTCTGCGAAGTTCAAAGTTCTCCGAAAACTTGACGCTGTTAGTTCTCGGTTCACGACCACTGCGCTCATGAGCATACAACAGTAAAACTCGCTTTACTTGTAGTTATGTTGATTGTTGTAATATAAATAAGAGTATGTTTAGTTTATTTAGTGTAGTTACGATTTGCGTCTGAACGTGAAATAATTTAAAATAAAAATTTCTTACACTTCGGCACGACTACATGGATACCGTTGTAATAATACTATCAGTAATAATATTGTCAGCTGTCATGGTTTCAGATTAAAATTATAAAAAGAAAATGAATGGCTTAACTAAAAAGGTCTCATGGTCGATTCTATCGACCACAGGTAGGCCTCTAGTAAGTGTAAAACGGAAATCGAGCAGATCAACTTATGTTAAGCAGTCACTGTCACCTACGGACATCTGCACCATGAGGGAAATTGATGCATTGCCGAGTAATTATGACCTCATATACCTTTAAAGTTTTTTTATTATGATATTTTATAATTCATACGTTTTTTTTAGTGGTAGAAGCTGTAGTTCTTCCGAAATCGCTACGTTACAAGCCGCTGCCAGATTTTTATTAGTTTGCCGTATATCATTATAATTATACTTCCCAAACTTTGATGATTTATTATTAAGTTACAATGCTATTCTCAAAAAGAAAAAATGTTTTTTAGAAAATAATTACGTAGTAGGTAACATTTATACTAGGATAGGATAGGATATGTCAAAATTGGTCTCTTTTGAAAATTTTGCAATATTTATTATAGTTTCGGGTTACACTTCCACACCCATTAAAAACTTATTATAGCAGTACTCAAGGTTAGACAAGCTATTTGTCAAGGTTTCTAAAAGAAAATAAGCCCGTAACCTTCACAGTTTTTTTAATTAACATTTTTGTGGAACTCTATGCAAGATTTTAGAAAATACTAAAATCGATATAACTTTTAAACTACAAAAAATCGGATTACAACTTTTGGGGATAGAAGATAGCAAATGACCTTCCCTTCACCCCTGTTCGATTTGATCCATAATTTCTGGGACACCTTGTATAAAATCTAAATAATGTATAATAAAATCTATATCTCTACCACAAACATATTGTATTTATTATAATATCGCGATAGTATTTAATAAGTGGCCAAGTGCGAGTCGAGCCACGCGCATGAAGGGTTCCGTAGTTTCCATCAAAATATTATGCGAAAATAAAATAATGTCATTAATTTAATACATAAAATTAACTTATTTCTTTATAACTAACATGTTTATCTTATTAATATTTATTGAAATTTGAGTGAGGTTCGACAAATCGACATGCATCCAAAAATTCGATAAAATCCACTTAAACTACGGGATTTACGTTTGCGCGATTCGCGCAGACATGAGTCGCGGTCGCTTAGCGCATATAACATCTATAAAGATTTGGTTGAAAACTTCATAAGCGCGATTCAGAATGTTTTATTGACACATTGTCTTATACCTTATTTTATATTATATTTTAATTTAAACTTATTTATTACTTATTCATTTATTAACTTAAACTTATATATTAATTTAAAATTATTAATATTTACATAATGTGATGCTTTAAGAAGTGAAATATTTATTTTCACTTTGATCGTCTATAACTCGATAACCATAAAAGCCTACATAGCCGTGACAATTTTCCTTTTAAATTCACTATATGTACCACTATCACGAATTTTTCCATATTTATAGAAGCGGCACTTAAGTGGGAAGGGGATGGGGGACACTTGACTCAGAAAAAGAAAAATTGACATTTCAAAGCTTAATATTTCGGAAACAGTTCGTCGTTCGGAAAAATGGTTTTACCACACCTGTAATATTTTTAAAAGACCTATCCAACGATACCCCACAACATGGGATAAATGAGAAAAAAAATTTTGGTCTCTCTTAACACATAGGGAAGACACCCTGAAAAAAAATATTTTTTAAGATTTTATTGTACGACTTTCTCGGCGTAATTCATATGTATACTCATACCGAATTACAGCTTTTTGGTATAAAGGGTCTCGGAGCAAAGCCGCGGACAGACAGACAGACAGACAGACTATAAACTATAAGGGTTCCGTTTTTTACTACGGAACCCTAAAAATGGGGTATTAAAAGAGTTTCATTTTTGCATACGTAATTATTATTAAAATGAGTTCGTCGAATAATCCCTGCAAATGGAGGATGGTCCATTAGACTAAAAGCCTTCATATATGTACGTGGGCTACTACTGCAGCTAAACCTAAGATTTAAACCACGTTCCCACTTGTCGTACGTCTGTTACGAATTTTAATCGGTTGTCGACGTTTCTATTCACACTTACGATTTTTAATCGTGTGTCGTCGTTAAAAGGAATACTTTTTATATTGACTTTTGTCTTTACAAATTACATTTACGTTTTTTATTGTTGGTCGATTTGATATGTTGATTTTTAATTTATTTATGTAGATAATGAATATTTTATATCGATTAACAAATCGATATAAAATATTAATATTAGTATTAACCTATCTAGAATCTAGAAATAGAAGACGTTTTAAGTGGTTTAATCCAAATTAATAAATTTTTTGAGTTCTGAGAAGATTTTTAGTTAAATCACAGGTTGAATCATACCGATACATAGATATTTTTCGGGCCCGACATCCGACAAGTGTGAATAGCGCCACACATGCTCATAGGCGAGCGCGGTCTGCCACGATTTTTTTCCGAGCGTACACCCCGTTCCCACTTATCGTGTGTCGTGCACGGATTTTAATCGAATGTCGGCGTTTCTATACAAATTACGATTTTTAATCAGACGACAAGTGTGAATCGCTCCATATAAAATGTTCTGCCTCTGGAACTTACGATAAAAATCCGTGCACGACGCACGACAAGTGGGAACGGGGTGGTAGAGGGCTCGCAAAACAACCGACATTTCTTGTCGTCGACGACACAAAATCGTGTTTTGACAAGTATGAATAGCTCCATATAAAATGTTCTGCCACTGGAACATACGATTAAAATCCGTGCACGACACACAAGTGGGAACGGGGTGTTTATACTAAATTTTAATATCAACTTAAAACTAGATATTTTTGATATCATATTGATACTTCATTTTGATTCTTATCAAAGTGTCACTGTAACATTACGGATATAACACATGACAATAAGAAGCATACAATAATGTTTAATAATATCACAAATTTTATATTATTTTTGCATCAATCAAAAACACAGTTGAAATCAAAAGAATAAAAAAATTCTAAATGCTTACACAACTTTTTGGCTATAATGAAACATGCACTTGTTGAAAATATTAACCAAAATATCATTTAATATATTTTTAGTTTTATTTTTTCATAGAACATACATATATATCGATAATATACATCAAAATACAATTACTTTTACAAATAGATAGATTGTTTCGATTTCGTGTTCCGTAAACAGATTTTTAATCAAATCAATTTAAATGCCAATTTTGGTCGCTCAAAACGGGCTTTTATCGACAACAATTTACAATACAATTGTTCAAACAAGTATTAAACTTCAATATTGTTCACAATTTGTACCAAATGGAACTTGAATCTTTGGTACTTTATGTTTAATATTTTGTGAATAGCCTATCTTACCAAAAACATACCTGTTAAGAAGTGGGCCTAGTTCCTATCGGCTAATTATTCGCCTAAAAAAGGTTGGTAAAGGAGTCGAAAGTGGATCGGTTCGTGTAAATAGTCCACGGGATGCACGCGACCTGTTGCTGGAACTTGGCCTGCGCACTTCCATGCGCTTAAATTATTTTAGAAATAAAATGTTCATTTTAAGTTTTATTATAGCGACAAGTTTTATTATTGTTCCAGGTCCAATATTCATCAAATTGGTTTAGTTATTTAAACATGTAAACAATAAAAATAAACAAAGGCAGCGGTTTCTTCACATTCGTATTAGTACAGATTTCTATAACAAGTACACAGCAACGTAAACAACAATGTTGTAAACAACCGAAGTTTATAAAATGCTGTAAAAACATAGTTTTAACAAGCTGCAGGCTACCGTCACGGTTAGTTAACTACATGTATATTCAATGATTTGTTAGTATCGATGTGAAAACGTTACTTTTTCTTTATAAAAGAGTATAACAATACGTCGGTACTATTTGTTTAATAGTAATGTTTTATGTTGTGAACAGAAGAGATTTAGACAAAAATAAATAAATCTAACTAAACCAACTGCTATAAAATTTTGCAATTATAAACCTCGGTTAAGTAAAATAGGATGCTTTTTATCCCGAAAACATGACACATATTCCCGAGGGAACAGCGATAAAAGACACGGGCGTAGCCGTGGACAAAAGCTAGTTTCAAATATACTATAATTATTAGTACCTACGATATAGATATATATAATATACTATAATATATTCCTTATAAAGTTTTAGAGAGCCACGTAAACTTAAGTAGCGTAAGGTACACTTACCCGAGTGCGACTAATATATTCTTAACATTATATTCAGTAAACAAGGCGGAAAACCCCCCTGAAATCCACGCCCCCGTTGTGCCGGCCCCTGCACGTGGAATTTCACAATTACCCCCTCAACTCCGACCTGCTCACGAGCGCCAAGAATATTAAGTTTTAAATAAGTGTTACATCAATCATAAGTAATTTTAAGTTTTAGGTAGCAGGGGGAAACACATAGAACTTCTTTCGGTGTTGGGAAGTTAATTAACTAAAATCTAAAGTGTAAAACATATTTTTAAAACTTTTGAAAGCGTAAGTTTAACTCGTAAGTTATCTAGGTTTCTTTTTTATGTCTTAATACTAAAAGCGTAGTACTTTTATGCATATTCTTTTAGTGTGAAGTATTTATATTTAGATAAAAAAATATATCTAAGTTTAATCGGTAAGGACATTCTAAGCAATTAGTCTTACAACTACAAGTTATGAAAGATTTTTTTACTAATTTTCTAAAAAGATATATAACGGATTTTGATAAAGTTTATAGAAAAAAACTTGCGAAAAAATACTATAAAAAGTCATATAAATCATGACACATGGACCATATACCATATACCATTCGTACTTACAACAAAAAGCCTAGTTAAATTAAAAATCTCCTTAGATGATATACATACTCGTAGATACTAATAACGGATTGGAACGCTATTTAATTAAATCGCTCATTTGTTATATGACTTCATTAAAAAATTACCTCCATTGCCACAAATTACACGAAAGGGTTAATTAATTATCATCATTCGATACTAATTACGTAATAACCTTAACCCTTTACCCAAATATTTTATTAATCGTTTACTTATTAACCGTTAATTATTTCGTAAAGGTATTAATAATTATGTCAGTTCTTATTATCAGTTAGTTCATTACAATATTCAATTTACGTAATTTCTTAATTACAAACGTATTGGAGGGGATAGACGTATTTAATGACTAAAAATGTAATGAAAGTTATCATTTCTAAGTTTTATTTGGTCTTGTACACTTTCAAGCAACCATTAATCCTTACTAGTGATATTTAATCTTGTAAACTTTCAAACGACTATTTGTCATAACTTAGTGACATATTTCTGAAAACTTTTCATCAATATCAAGCCTTTCATTGACTTGAACAGTTACAAAAGACCATGGATCTTCACCTCCACCTGTCTTCTGCATTCCGTGCTCTCGACTACAAATGGGGTACACCAATTGACCTGGAGACCTGTCAAGAGTCACCGAGGTGCCTCCCTGCTGTTATAGACACGCCCACTACCACGTTCTCCTCCGAAGAATTCATGAAAACTATCAGAAGACGCCGTCAAGATGCCGAAGGAAATAACTTCCAAGATTCATTCTCAAATATTTCGATGTCGAGAATACCGTCAACGAGCGATTTGGATTCGAGGAGTTTAGATTTCGTCAGCACTGAGAGTTTGTCCGTTTATAATACAGCAAGTGATATAAAGGATGTCTACAATAATTCTTTCGTAGAAAAAATAAATGCGATAACACTGGATTCATTAACGGAGAAACGAAAATGGCAGTTAAAGAAGATTTACAAGGACCTCAAGAAGACAACTTGCTCGCTCTTGAAAAAGAATTATTTGAAGAGATAGCACTTTAGCTACTTAATATAATTATAACAGATAACTGATAGTTGTCAGCTTCAACCGTGGGTCCAAAAAAGTTAATTTTGTACAAACTTTTTATATCATGTTGAGTGTATATATAGAGTTTGTATGGAAATTCGGCATAAAAATGTCGAAAGAAATATGTAATTTGATGTTGGAGCTTTCTCAAGACATTCCTTAAAATCTTGGCAAATTTATAAATTTTTGTTACTTAATTTTAGATGTTTGATATGTTTTCAGTCTTGTATTATATTATTGTTTTATTTTTAAATATATTTTATACGATTAATTTGTGATCTTCTTTCCCAAGAATTTTACTTAGTTTTTAATTAACTACACTTTGTGAAATATGACAGGGGAATCGTTACAAAAATTCCTAGCTTGTACTCATTTAACAAAGAATTTTTCATTTAGGGCTTTTACCCTTAATATTGAAGTAAAATTAAATTATGAGTATAAAGATAATTTAACCTCTACATCACTAACTTTTTACCCGACTACGGCAAAGCAAAAGGAGGGTTATGATTTTGACAGGCTATGTATGTATGTATGTATGTATGT
>JAPEIZ010058018.1:0-11524 GCA_026122275.1 Junonia oenone
GGTTGAATTGAATGATTTGTATCCGCTATACTCAACTTGCGGCCCATCAAGCTTTTGTTATTGGCCCACCTGAACTATTTTTAATTTCGCGCTAATGAGAGGACGGGTATTGGAGCCGAGCGCTATTAGAAGTTTTGGCGTGAATCGTATGAACAGATGATTGCATGAGCGAGACAATATTAAGGAGTGTGGAAATAAAAAGGACCATCTCAGTGTATTAAAAAGTGGCGTCAAAAAATAGCCAATTAAGGTGTTGTAGCAAGTACATATGAATTTTAAAAAGATAGCTACAACTTGAACTTTTTTGCTGTTTTAAAGATACTGACACATTTGACATCTAGAACTCCGATGGCATCTTTGGAAATAAAAACATTGATATCAGAACTCATATTAGGATCATCGGCAGTTAACACAGCATTTTAGTTAATTAGAATTTAACCAAAGAAAAGTAAGAAAAAATGAAACTTGGATTTTTGGTAGACATTTTTTTAATGTATATCTCGCACATTTTAAGAATTTTTCCGTTTTTCTTTGGCACTACTACTATTTTTTTTTCCTATGATCAATAGTTTTAATACACCTAATCTCGGAAAAATAAGTCAATTATTTTCGTTTTTGTAAAGATGTAACCTTAAATACAAAATTTGTGAGTATTTTGACTATTACTTTAATTATCGACGAAAACGCTAAAAATGAACATTTCAATAGAAATGCAAATATCCATACAAAAGATCAGAGGCTTTCTAAAAACACTTAAACCATTCTTCCCAATTTTCCCATTCTTCTAAGTACAAATACAAACTATTTATTAGTATTTGGTGAAACAGTAACAACACAATTAAATTGGAAAAAAATAATAAAAATATTATTAATTTATTTTTTACGTGAAATAAACGATTACAACAAACTTAATATACCCGTTCCACTTTGTGATCTAATTAAAGCAGAATGATGAATAAAACGCATCAAATTTCATTATTTTATGAAATTTTATACTTGACCACGTGAGTTTCGGTTTCAGTTTCGGCCGAAACTGAAGTCACGGCCGAACATTCGGTTTCGGTTTCGGCCGAAAAACCAGTTTCGGTCGGACACTAATTTATCAACTATTCGTATATAAATGTCGCGCTACAACACACGTAAATAGTGTGCTCCTAGCATTACGCACAATTCGAATGTTCGTTTTACAATTATTTAAATCCACTAAGTTTTATCTTACAAAATTCAACGCGGACGTGAAAAGGCTTAAATATTCATTTGTAAAACTGACGTGAGTAATGTAGTAGTAATACACGAATTTTGCGTCAAACTTAAACTTCAATGCTATCACTGACCTGGTCCACTAACAAGCCTCCCATTTCTGACAGTTTGAAAGCTATGAACGCTGTATCCAGTAAACCTTCGGGCTTGTAAATATCTATGTCTTTTAACCTTGTCACTGGAATCAAACCTGGAATTGTAAAAATTCGCATGAATATTTAGCTAATTTATTTATTATTATTATTTATATTTTTATCGATTAGTGTAGAAGCCCAGATAGTTTGATGACAACAAAATTCAAGAGTATTACACTGTACCTGTGCCACAAGAGACGACGACCTTTAAACGTGCTTTCTTAGCTTTTTCGTGCTGACCCGTCGCTTCCAGAGCGAAGCGTAGTTCGGTTAATTCGGTTAAAGCGTCCAATGTAGGGTTGTTACCGATCAGCCCGCCATCTAAATATCTGAAATAACAAATAATAATTGTTAAAGTACAACTTGGTAAAGAATAAACTATTTTTCATTTTTCAAATATTGAAGGAATTTAAAATCTTTCGATTTATTTATTTCTTACATTCGTCCGTAGACTTCAAAACAAAAATAAAAGTTGTTAAATGAAACGACAAGAATGGACTGACAGAGCACTTGTTATGGAGTGGAACAATCCATTATCATACCACACACCATAAAGAGTTATGGATGATATGAAAATCCAAGAACAATGCCCTTTAAGTCATGTCATGTATCCGGCACGATGAGGACCATTACAAAATATTAATTTAATAATTGTAAGTAGTAATCCGACGCCATTTTCGGTATTTCTGAGGTAGATTTAGAATCCCAATATAAATTACAATTCCTGACTTGACAGTACGACGGGATGGCAACACCATCTTCAGTATTTGGAAAAACTATGCACTGGAGTTGAGAACGACCTTAACTAGGGACTTTTGTTTTTTTCTTGCTTTAATAAAACTGGGCCACTCCTTTGTAGCTCGGAGAGGCCCGACCACCGTAAAAACCAGAACGGTTCCCAACGCAATTTGATTAACAAATAGATATTTCCGTATTCAGTAATAGACATAGACTTAGAATATGGGAGAGCCAAGCATTTGCACGAATGGGCTGGCTTGATCGGAGTGATACCACGACCTCACAGAAAACCGGTGTAAAATTATGCTTGCGTCGTGTTTCGCCGCGTGATCACTTAACGGTTACCAGATGCCCAATTCCCCACCCCTTCCCCATCCATTCCCCCAGAGGCGCGGACGTAGGACGGTGCGGCGCCAATAGCGCAGGCGGCCTGCCATACTAACTGCTCGGCGGGGGAAGTGGGGGGACAGTGGCACCACTGCCGCGTTGTCTAATATTTCGCATTATAAGTAAGAGTGTACCTGCCAGAGGCGCGGAAATAGGACGGTGCGGCGCCAGTGGCGCGGGCGGCTTGCCATACTAGTTGCTCGGCGGGGGGGAGTGGGGGGGATAGTGGCACCACTGCCGCGTTGTCACCCGCTTCCGCTTGCGGACCTGCAATATGGAGATGGGATATTTTATTTTCTAAACTTTCGCGATGTAATCTATTCATATTCGTTTTTATAAACGAGCCTAAACCTAAACATAATCACACTAGCGTTATTCTGATCACGAGCTGAGTCTGTCAGTCAGCTCGTGACCACGGCGACTCTAACTTCACCGAAACGTCGGGCAATAAAGGTAGTATTAGATTATCACATTGTTTTTTTATTATTCCGTGTTATTCCACACGAGGGGAAATAATATTAATAACACGGAATGATAAATAAACAATTTAAAATAGCATCGTGTCATCCCTCGTCAGAGAATTCATTATAAATTAAATCTATGAATGATTAGGAACTCTGCAAAGAATCCTCCATAGACGGCACCACGGTCTTTTAGAATCATCAGATCAAGAATTTCGACACAGCGTTCGAAGCGACCCATAGCTTAACGGTTAGAGCACCTGCCCTGGTAAGGCAGAAGGTGTGGGTTCTAATCCCGCAGTGTCGCAATTTATGATTTGATGTTAAAGTTTAATAGATTATCGCAATAAAGAAGTATTTCCCGTTTAAAAAAACAAATATGAATGGAGATGGTATACGATGAAAATTATGATTATAATTTTAAATTCTACTTTCAATGAGAAATTCATTCTATTAATTCGTGTCGGAAATAGCTAGAAAGATTTGGAATACATTTTGTGATTAAGTAAGATAAGTACTAAACAAATCTCAAAACTCAACAAGATGGTACCATAAAACATCAAGTGCAGTATAGTCACATAGATAATGATTATTATTAACATCATGTTATTTTCATTTTTTATTTTGTAATCCTTATGGTCAGTGCTAATGATATTATGAATCGAAACTACTTATTATCGAGTAGGTGTAAGAAATTTCGATAAGGTTTGGATAATTGATAAGTCTACTAAAATAGGATTTTTTTTTATATACAATACTTATACTTTACAAAATACTTACTAAAAGTTCCATTAAATTCGCTAAGAATCTCTTGTGGTGATTGATAATTCCTAAACATGTGTAAATCTAGGGGTTTTCTATCAGCCAGCACAGCCAATATCATAACTTTCGGGTGTTCAATGTCAGCCATTACTGTTTCCGTACCTGAAAAATATTAAAACACAAACATATAATTTTAATTTCATTCCTCTTCAAAAGAGATAAAGGTAATTGGAATAAACACTATTTGATTTGTATCTAAACATGATCTAAACCAATATAAATGATATTATTTTTATTTAATATCATATGTCTATTTTTAATCCCCGAACAAAAAAGAGGGGTGTTATAAGTTTGACCCCTATGTTTGTCTGTGTGTGTGTCTGTCTGTCTGTGGCACCGTAGCGCTTAAACGGGTGAACCGATTTAGATCCAGTTTTTTTTATTTGAAAGAGGGTTTTCTAGTACCTCAATCTAACTAGCGAACAGAAGTTATAAATGCTTATACTTATGACTCATAAGTCATATGTTATTTATGAGAATTATCAGTGATCACTTACATTCTACTTCACATCATACTACAATTCAATTTATTCATGTAACATAAAACACTTGTAACATGCTGTATCATATCACATACCTAAACACTCCTTAAGAATAGTCTCCAAAGGCTCCGAGGGATAAGGCCTGATGCCAACAAAAGCGAATTCCTTCATCCTAAAGTATAATCTTTGGCATTCCCTCAAACTTTTGCCACACGCTAAAGCCAAAGCCAGAATCCCTCCAGTACTGGTCCCAGCGACCCAATCGAAACAGTGTATTATTGGTTTTCCGACAATTGCCTCGAGGTTTAACAAGATTTGCACCAAAACTAATCCTTTTATACCTCCACCATCCAAACAAAGTAACCTGAAATGAATATAGATTACTATGGAATTACAAAGTTAATAATGATCTTTGTAAATACATTTTTATGTTGCCGCATCGTCATATGAACAGCCTAATTAGATAACGGATTATACTCTTCATTGTATGTAAAAATGTAAGTTTTCATAGGATAGAGATAAGCTATAACCCATTAGTTGCAATGCATATACCATGTGGATCTATCGTCTTCGAAAAATCTTCTTTGCAGTACCGATAGATATCCCTCTGAATGACCCGGGACATTTTAATGGGTAAAATGTTTATTCACATTTTCCATTCGGTTCAGAAAAAAAAGGAATCCTAGAATTTTGTATTACTCAACATCCCTGCTTGTTATGCGCGTCAGCGACCATGGTCCAACAACCATTCTGAATCATGAATCAATAGTAGTCACGACCATCCTTACCTTCGAAGAGGTTTTATTGAGAAGAATCCTTAGCTGTCTTGCGAATATTTCGCGATAAAAAAATTTCGTAGTAGTAGCATAAACAACTCATTGCTCTACCTGTCTTGTACGTGCCAGTTGGCGGCCTTGTCCATGGTTGTTACGGCCAGCACGGTGCCATAACCTTTCTAAAGGGAAGGAGCTTACCAGGATATAACGAAAATCTTCCATTAAGGGAACAGAACTCCAGGAAACAAAAACAACTCACCGACCTAGCCTATCTTGCGAATTCGAGTTGGCGGACTTGTGCACGGTGACAGAGGACAGTATGGTCCAAAGATCATTGCAGAGGCTATAGTAGGTAGGCCAGCTATAGTATATTACTCAACAGCCCTGCCTTGCGGGTCTCGCGGGCCTTGCGGGTGCGCGTCAGCAGCCTTGTCCATGGTAACCGCTGCCACCATGTCGTTAATCTGGTTGCGCCCGGCGGCCCTAGCTACACCTGGCGGCGGTACTCCGTTGTACTCGCTTCGCATTGAACAACCAGAGGCTTGTCATGTTCTAAGAAGCTTTCCAAAGTCAGTGTTAATGACAATCATCCGGATCTTTAGAAGTAAAATCTGCGGGAAGGATCCCAGCTGTAAGATACTCGTAGCTAAAGTATATTACTCACCGGCCCTGCCTGTCTTGCGCGTGCGCATTGGCTGCCTTGTCCATGATGGCCGCAGCCAGCATGTCATTGATCTGGTTGCGAGCAGCGGCGCTGGCGACAGCTGGTGGTGGTACTCCGTTGTACTCTTGTACTCGCCTCGAACTAAGCAAGCAGTAGCCTGTCATGTCCTAAGAAGCTTTTCGAAGCAGTGTCTATGACGACCATCCGAATCTTCAGAGGTTTTAGTGGGTAGGATCCTAACTGTAAGATACCTACAGTATATGACTCACCGGCGCTGCCTATCTTGCTCTTGCGGGTGCGAGTTGGCTGCCTTGTTTATAATAGCCGCATTTTACTAACCTTACCGCAACTTACCGGGACATCTCTATGGTGGCGGAGGCCAGCAAGGTTCAAAGATCGTCACAGGGGTCGCAGTGGTAGCATCCTAGCTGTAAGACAGCTATAATATATTACTCACCGGCCTTGTCTGTCTTGCGGATGAGCGTTGGCTGCCTTGTCCATGGTAGCGGCGGCTAGCATGTCGTTGATCTGGTTACGCGCGGCGGCGCTGGCGACAGCTGGTGGTGGTACTCCGTTGTACTCGCCTCGAGCTGAGCAGCCAGCGCTACAGCCTGGAGTATCGGCTGAACACCTACCGATTGGAATAAATTTGGCCATAAGTGACTGTGAGTGGTTATCATTGTGGCATCTTTGGCCAAAATAAGTTGGAGATCCTTATGACTATATTGTCACTGAAATGCCAAAAGTACTAAAGCGCCACGGTTTCCTGTGGCACTTTGGTATGGACAGTGGCCATATTGTCCTCAAATGACGAAAGAGAGATGGCTATGATATGAAAACTGAAGCGCAAGCAAGAGCTAGTGGTAGTCCTAGCTTGGCAGCACTACAGACTAAACACGTTGGACTAAACCGTATCGGCTGAACACGTATCAATGGCCATAGTTTTGGAATATATTATTGGAGTGTGTTTGGCAAAAACAGGTTTGTAATTCTATGTTTGTATTTAATATGTCTACAGATGACGGAAGACAGATGGGTACGAAAACATTTGTAGGATAGAAGTGGAGCCGTATAAGTTAGTCGTATTTGTACGGAAAATGTCCCAATTGTATTAGCATCTATGCGAATTCCAAACTGATAGTTTCGGATTTTCGAGAGCAATTGCTATCTGATCTATCTATCTATAGAAATCGTTTAAATTGTTTTCTAAGTTACGATGAAACGGTAAAGACCGAAAGATTTAATAGTTATGCTCCCGGACGAAAAATCAACATACAAATATATTAGTTTATTATGTTAAATCTTTATAGAAATTCAAATGCAGCAGAATTGTGCTGAGTATCACAAATAGACACATGAGGAGGAATCCTCCATATATAAATAGACATTTCTGGGAGATAAAACAAACAAACAAGACACATGTGATGTATTTACAAGCATACCCCAAATGTATATTCAACAAAATTTTACACTCACCTCTGTGCACCCACTGCATGTAGTACATATAAAATCTTGTCATAGTTGCTATTTGTCATTTCCGTCGGCACGACGTGCCTCGCGGTATACCCTGCTTTATTTTTCGCTTCCAAATCCGCACCAAATACAATCAAAGCTTGAACTAAAGTCACATTCTTTTGTTTAACAGCCAAATGCAATGGTGTATTTCCTTCATTATCTCCTATTGAATGTTCTGCTCCCCTCGATAATAACGCTATGGCGCATTCCAATCTGCCTCGTAGAACCATCATATGTAATGCGGTTCTACCATCGAAGTTTCGAGCATGTATGTCACAATTTTTGTCCGCTAAAGCCTCTAAGACCTCCCTTGAAATGGCCCAATGCAATGGAGTGCCCCCACGTTTCATATCTTGTTGAAACAATTTGGATTGGTTGTCTTGAAGAACATCACCCACTATGCCTGTAAATTTGGAAAATCACTTTGTTTTAACTTTTTATATTATTAAAAAAATATATATAATAATAAAATTGACGGCAAATACTTGATAACTCTGGTAGAAAATCGGCGAGGAAACATTTCGATTCCATTTTGTAACAACGACAATCGACAACAAATCGTTAAAGACTGAAACCATACAATAATTTCCCTGCCTTATATGCGATGCTATACATATAGTAATGTATTTCGGTGGCTTAGTCAGCTGAGCCATATCAAGAGTAATTACAACATTACGTTTTATTTACTATTGTTTCACTGATTTGAAATTTTAGGATGAGCGCCAAATTGACGCATAAGCATGTTTAGATGGAATGGGATTTCCATATGGATATTGGGATTCTCCGATACAAGGTACATTGTGTTCCTAGAAATTTAAATAGCAACAAATTAAGCTAAAATAGTGCAGTTGAACTGGGTATTTCTATGAAATATATGAAATTTTAATTTCTATGAAATATATGAAAATATATTTACTTTGTTTATAGGAACAGGATGTTCGTCATAACAATGTATGTTATGTTGTCATACAAAATATTTTAATATAATAAATAAATACAACCAACAGTTGAATCCGACCCATTAACTCCTCTTTTATCATAAACAATTTTTAACCAAAAAAAAAAATACTTTTTTTCGAAACATTGTAAATGTTTATTTACTCGTCTTTTACGAGACTAGTTTTTTTTTCTAAAATCATTAAATAATAAATATATTATTAAATAAATATATAAAAATGGAAACATCGAAAAATTCCATTTTTTGCAAATACTAAATTATATTTTTATGCAAATACAAAAATACCTGGAACTGGAGCAGCCATACTCCTACTGGCACTAGTAGCAGTTATACCACTAGTAGCACTGGTACCAGCCGGTGTAGCAGATAAGTTGACATCCGCCCCAGCCACTATAAGAGCTCGTACGCACTCCGGTGCATTCCCCATACATGCCATGTGCAGGGGTGTGTAACCTTGCTTGTTGTATTTGTTCAGCATGGCTGATGTTTTGTTTAATAACATCTAAAAATACATAGGCATACATAAAATATAATTTTTTTTATTTTTTTAATGTAGATTTTTTTTTAATAAGTACACACAATAGCATATAAGATACTTTATTCACACTGTTTACTGTTTTACAATGCAATACAATCTCTGTTTAATAAATTATACAAGCAATTAAGTATAGAAATTATCATAGAAAAACTGAGGCCGATTTACACTAAGAAATCAATCATGTTTATTTCATAATGAATTCAAAGTTTTACGTTAATTAATGCATAATTAATTATAATCAGATGATTTTTTTTTACTCTTATTTCATATTATCAATTGGTCATTACTCACATTAATGATGTCTTTATTACTAGTAGCGGCATAGTGGAAAACGGTATTTCCCTCATTGTCTATTTTGTCCAATGAACAGTTCAACGATACTAGACTATGGACCATTCGCACATTGGCATTTTTTATTGCTATCTGTAAGCATTACAAATGTTATACTTATTGAAATACTTAAATATAAAAATTTAATAGAATAAAAACAAGGAAAACGTGAAATAAGCATAAACAAAAAGGGACCACTCTCATTAAATTTATGTATGGATTTGATTCTAGTTTAAAAAAAATAACCATTTAGTTTTATTTGTATTTCTACCATTTAGTTCTATTAGATGATGCAATGAGATGCAATAATTCAAATAATACAAATAAACTTTTTTAAATAATATAAATAAACAGCAGTTTTTGTTGAAAAAACCAAGGACTTCTTTTATTTTGTTATTATAATCTAAAATAAGAATAACATAATTGTCTTACCATTAGTGGAGTAATTCCAGTCACGGGATCCACATGGTCTATATGTGTTTGTACATTTGGGTCATTAAACAACTCATACTGCCCAAAATGGGCCACCAAATGACCTAATGTCCATGACTTATTCTCTGTCAATGTATCACATATTTTCTGCAAACTTGCTACTGTGCACTATAAATTTTCATATTCATTAAATTGTAATTTATTTCCTATGACTGTTTTGACTAATATATTAATACTGGATATGTATTTCATTAAAATATACTATTACAAAATTGACAGCAAAATTAGTTGCTAATAATTTTAATAAACATGTTTTTGATACTTTAATCTTTACATATAACAAATTTTTATTTATGTACTAAATACCTATTCTATGGATCTAAAATGAAATACTGAAATATTAAAAAATTTTAAACATTAATATAGTAAACTAGACAAATATTATCTGAAAATTGTAATCTTTTGACCCGTATAAAGTAATAGATAGATAAGAATGTGTTATATAAAGCTTCATTGCACATTTATTTAAACAGATTACATTACTATAAAATTAATTCTTTACATGAATATTATTTAACCTTTTTCTTCTTTAAACAAATAATAATACTTACTTCTTTGGTTATTTTGACATAAAGCGGAATTCTTTCTTTATATATAATAAACTGCTCCTCACAAGGCTCCAGGTTCTCAGAACGTAATAAGCTGATGACAAATGGAAAACATTTATGAACACTTTTATACTAACATAATAAAGGATGAGTAAAATTGGTATGTGCAATAAAAAACTCGGAGCGCCTGAACCAGTGGAGGATTAACCTGTTTTGCGCCCCTAGGCACGACCATAAGAAGCGCCTCATGAGCTAAAAAAAAAGGTCTCAACCTTCCTTTCTCTAGCGCCCCCTTCTGCACTCGCGCGCCCCCTTGTGCACTTGCGCCCCTAGACACGTGCCTACTTTGCCTTAAGGATAATCCGCCACTGGCCTGAACCTATTTTTACTTATGGATATATTTGCTAGGTACAATATTTTAAATAGAAATATTTCATATTTGTTGGAATATTTTTTTAAAACATATTGAGCATTAGTACAGCGAAATTGCAATCATTGCCTAGTATTCAATATTTTTAACATAGGGATCACAATATTAGAGAAAAAATGTACCTGTACATATGATGTAAGCTCTCCGTAAATGGCTTGTGTAATACTATTTCATAGTATTTATCCCTTGGATATTTGCGATCAGACGATGCCACTGGTCCGTAAAGTAACATAGAATCATCTCTATAATGTATTGGTCTATTTATATAATTGTCTGAACGTACTTCTATGACTTTATTTGGTGGATCCTCAATATTTAAAATTCCACGAAAAACTACAGAAAAATTAAAACATAGGTATTAAGTCAATTTATTTTTCTAAAAAGAATTACGAAAACTAAGCAAGACTTACAGGAATTAAACATCTTGATTGTAAGAAGTTAGTCTTATTCACATATATTTTATTTTTATCATTACTCCACTGCTTACACTGGCACTGTAAATAATAATTTCAATAAGAAACGATTATTAGACTAAATATGTATACAGCGATAGCACGACTGCATTATGCGACTGATGGAGACGACTGAATTTACTAAGGCATTGTGGTTAAGTTTTATTTGATGACGAATAATGTGTGGGAAAATAAGATAGCAATAATAAATTACGAACTTTAATTATGCAGTCATCAAACAGTGATTTCATACTATAAATAAGATCATGAAGACATGAACGAAAGAAAATCGACAGATTTTAATGATTTGTCAATTTTGTCATAATCAATGTGACAGTTTGCTCTCTAGTTCGAAAACATGAAAAAATATGCGCAAAAATATCTATATTCTATACTCTGTTTCAAATCATCTTGCAATTATCTATTGAAAACAAACCTTTCTCTGTCTAAATTACCACACGATCACTCATGATACGTCGCAAATAACACTTTCACAGATATTTCGCATATCTTAACTTGGTATATTAACACTTATTA
>JAPEIZ010059095.1:0-11513 GCA_026122275.1 Junonia oenone
TTCTGGACCATGACGGTCTCACAGAAGTTGACTACGGCCTCCCACGCCGATTCCCTGCGTAGCATCGCCGACACGACAGCCTGTAGGTGTCTCAGTCATTTGCTATTTTACGCTATACTAAATCGGAACATGTCTTCTTTACAATACGATAAAAATATCACAACTTTATCGTAAAATACTTGTTTTTATTTTAAAATTAAAAGTGCACTCTTATTGAGACACCATTTATATCCTGCCATCCACTTCTAAGACTAAAACTAAAAAAGGATTCAAAATATAGGACATAAACAGTCTTCACCTTCCCATATAATGGTCTAATAATAAAAATGCTCGTATTTATTTACAGTGGGCAATGAATGGAATGGAAAATTGTACTAACAATATACGTAACATTTGTAACGCAAAATTTATACATTACACAACATAAAATTTTTTTGCAGACTTTCATTCATGCAATTATTAGTAAAAATGTAATGTTTTATTAAATTTACTTGAACATTCAGTACTAGATATTGTAATAAACGACGCCCTTTACTGCATAGTAATTACTAATAATATATAAATTTTATCGTTATTATTTTTATACAGACATATATTTAAATTACCTCCTTAGACACTAATTAACGCGGCTGAAATTAATAATTATAATTAAAAACTTAAGTGTACTTGTTTTGTGCGTGAAAGCGTTAAGAAGAGTTCCTTACTTCCTCATTGAAGAGTTCCCTATTCGGAAACCAACCCTAAATGCCATCATATCGACTGTTGAAAGGCTATTTGGACATATATATTTTTATACATATTTGGAATCAGCAAATTGTACTCTATCCAAATATGTATAAAAATATACATACCTATATGTCAAAATAATGGCGTTTAGACCAAATAGCCTTTCAACCGTCGATATTATGATAGCATTTAAAACAGATCATCACGATTACGAATTGAATATGGATATAAAATTTCGTGTTTTGAGTATTGGCGGTTAAGGAGTATTCTTGTTTGAAGCCGATTCGAGATGCCATCGGAATTGTATATTTTAACTACAAATAAAGTAGAAAAATTTAATTTTATGAGGCGATACGCTGGATCTTCGAGGCGTTCACGAATTATCATGCGATACTATTATCGCCATTTACACTGGATGCTCATGGAAATAAAGCAGTAATTTAATACGTACCTACTCGTATATAATAGCTTATGAAGGATAAATTCTTATAAAAATACGCAGAAAATATTAAAATGATTCAACGAATGTGGTAAAAATTTACGATGCAATTAAAGCCAAATTAGCACTCGTTATACCTAATACTGCGTATAAGGAAGTAATAAATATTACACGCTCTCAAATATATAATATCTTGTTTATCCTAAAATGTATACGATTAAAATAATTTCATAAAGCGGTAGTACAAACAAAACTAAAATTAAAACAATTTTATTTGTTTTAAACAATAGTAGTTGTGTAACCATCGTATCGTATATGATAGGAACAAAAACTTGGTAATTTTGCCATTTCATTTCAAAAGTTGACTACATTTATAAATAATTAATTGATAATTGATTGTCTGTAATTTAACTCAAGTATTATTTACAGATAAACGTATTTGACACTATGGTATGGTAGGGCATGGTATTGGTAAAAATTTTAGTGGATACTTTCCTATAAGGAATTCTATTCCTATAAGGAATAGTGGAGTGCAGAAGGAATATTCCTGAAAAATTTTAAGTCTCTAGGCATCATGTACAATTGTAGACTATATGATACGAGTAGATCACTTGTACATATGTACATATGTGTCATACAGAATTTGGTTTGAATAAGTGGTAATAAAGTCTACTTTTACTTTTTAAAATATTTTTTCAGAAATTTATAATCCTCCCTCTTACCCTTACACAAATTAATTGAAATTCCAAATCAAGCCCAAAGAGGTGGTATCCTCAAAACAGTTTAGATTATAGAACCAATAAAATAGCTCAAAAGTATGTATATCGATTATTACCACATGTTACTGTTTTTCAATTATTATTTGTATTTACAATTTTATGGTGACATAACAACATCGCAACTTCGCAAAACAATCGCTATTGCGTTTCGGTTCGAAAATCTTTCTATGAAAGAATTTTCTTTGGTGCGAAGGAAGTACTTTTGCGTAATAAGTTACCAAGCTCAATTGATCGAATAAAAACTTACAAAAATGGCATAAACTACCAAACATTGTTGTATTAGTATAAACAAAAAAAAATCTTATATAATTAACTGGTTCCCATAATAAAAATGATTATTACAAAATAGCCCCATTGAATAAAATCATCTATTAATCCTCGTATATGATCATATTTTTTATCAGGAGAAAACGAAATCTCAGTTAGAGTTTGATTCCCAAAATCAACTCCAGTCTCTGGTGCAAAAACAGTTACTGATACGAACAAGGTAATCATCAGTCCGTAGTCCAACCACTCGGTACCACACGTCCATGTCGAAGTACTTCAGGAACCGCGACAATGTCTCGAAGTACAACATGACATCTTTCAAATGTTTTCTTCTGAATTCTTGATCTGTTCCAGTAAATATGAAGTACAGTAAATCCCTGATGGGACAACCGTAAGTCATAACCTGATAATCCACTTGTATGACTTCCACTGGCTCATCATCCTAGTACATAGAATAAAGATATCAGTTTAATAAGAACAAATAGCTACAAATACATTACTACATTTGAAGAAAGTGGACCTTATCCATACAAAGTCAGTTGACAAAAAAAAATGAATAATTAGTATAATGAATTGCGGATATACACTAGTAATGGATTGCAAATAATAAAAATATGTTTCATTACGAATTATAGTCAAATTAATATACAAATAGATTTTTATATTTAATTTTAAAAAGCGTTTTAATATTATATATTAAATATTATTTTTAACCCCCGACCAAAAAAGAGGGGTGTTATAAGTTTGACCGCTATGTTTGTCTGTGTGTCTGTCTGTGGCACCGTAGCAACTAAACGGGTGAACCGATTTGGATCTAGTTTTTTTTTATTTAAAAGAGAATTTTCTAGCGATTTTGATGTATGTTACATCAAAATCGGTCCAGCCGTTTCGAGATTATCATGCAATATGTTAATGTAGTTATTTCGGGTGGAATTTTGCTACTCAACTTTGAAACAGATATCTTTGATCAATTTGACTGAAATTTTGCATACTTATTAAGTTTTGATGACACTGTACGATAAAATACGTGACGTTATTCTCAATTCAATATGGCAGACCATCAAACCTAGCAGAATAGTTATTTTTATTGCAATTCTACAATATGGGTATCAAATGAAAGGGCTTGTTGATAGTTACTCGAAAAGTAATATGACGTTATTCTAAATTCAAAATGGCGGACCATCCAACATAGCGGAATAGTTATTTTTAATGCATTTCTACAGTATGGGTATCAATTGAAAGGGCTTATTGAGAGCAACTCGAAAAATAATGAGACGTCATTCTAAATCCAATAAGGCGGACTATCCCTGATGGAGAAATAGTTATTTTGAAGCATTTCTGCAATATGGGTATCAAATGAATGGGCTTGTTGAGAGTAACTAGAAAAATCTTGTGCACGTATGTGTGTTTTTGTGTGTGTATTATTAGATATAATTTATAAAAAAAATATCTCCCAAGAATTCAAGGTCCTAATGTCATAATGATTACGACCATACCGACGTATGGTCGGGGGTTTAATAAATATTTCAAATTTACACTTGTAACATGATATATCTGTCTGTCGATCGATTTTCAGGGTTCTTTTTTCGGTAAAACTAACTATCTAAAAAAACGGTTAAGTTATTAGTATACTGTTAAACAGGTAAAAAAATACTTACGATTGCACGGAACATGACGTTGTTTTTTTTTTATAATCTCCATCTAATAATGTACTTAATAAATTTACAAATATCTGTTTTATATCTTGGTAATTTTTCTAATAAAATGGGTACAAATTTTTCGATTTTCTTCTTAATTTTATTGTGTACAAATTAGCTACGTAGTTGCAAATATTTCTTTGAAATATTCTGGTATTCTGTTCTCAATTACGAAAGAAAGAGCGTGAAATTTAGCCAGTTCTTGAACACCTAATTCGACATATTTTAATGATACAGGTTCAGCTTTGCCATATGTACGAAAACCTTTTATAAATAAATTTTTAAGTATAATGGCACCGCTATTTGTTCCATCATATTTAAGCTATTTTAAATCTATTACCTGGTGGTACACCGGCTTCATCCTGTAGGGTTGTCATTATTTCTGATATTTCTCTATACATTATCACCTCGTTTGCATATATCTGTTCCATATCTACAAAGTTGACTTTGTCAAAATGTACTTTCTCTTTTAGAAAAAAAATTATTTCTTTCTCACCGTCAGGACTTACACCTTTGATATCGACTCCGTACAAAATATCTAAAAAATTGTCGCCGCGTGTATTTAAGTCTTTTACCATTATATCATATTTAGTGAAATGTTCCTTTTCTATAATATTTTTAATTGAGCTCTGTAACAACGGTGATAGATCTTGAAATTCTAATTTTATTTTATTTAGTCCGTTACACGTTCCCACTTTACTTATATGACATTCTGGAGGCGTAAGAAATATTCAATTGATATTAAATCTCTGTTAATAATCGACACAGTCGTCTCCCGAAATTATTAGATATAGCTATCAAAAAATTCTATTTATCTTCTATTATATCAAGAACTTCCTCATAAAGTTTCGTTCACATCATTACGAATGATTATGTAAATAATAAATCTTCTACGCTTCTGCTGTCCATAAAATGCGCAATAAACATTCCATTAAAGTTTCATACACAATTTTCAAAAATGTATATATTCAGAAATTGTTCCTATATCAAAATTACTCTAACAAAGAACGGCGAATATTTATTACCATTTATAATATTGTGAGTTGGGGTTAAGGACTGCTTTCAGCGTTCTGCTTTTATTAGGGAGAGTCCACCTGCTAGACAATCAACGTACTCGTATCTCCGGATAGAAAGGGGTCCTTTAGGATTTCTTTTGATAAATGCGTGATGCGGGTTTTTATTGTAATCTACGGCGGTGCTATCCTACCTCCGCAATCCTAAAGGTCAAGCCAATAACCATTTGGCACGATTATTTTTTCTTATTAAAGAGTAAAGATTTTCAATTAACAATGATAATAGCCTAGACTGACAGCTTAAAGTGCTCTTCGAGGCGAGGTGGGAAGGCCCACGAGGATAAATATGAAGAAAAAAATATGTGTATCGAGTGAGGACTAAACACGTAAATCCTAGAAGCGACGGAGCAGCAACATTTGACCATGACACTTTCTGCAGCGTTATCAAACTCTTTACGCTACGATCATAAAGTATCATAAAAAATATTATTAAATTATTTTCAGTTCGACAATATTGTGACCAATCCTTAAAGACCAATAAAAATGTATGAACAACAGAAAAACGAAACATTTTTATAAATGCAGTAATAATTACTACTGAGGTCATTGCAAATTTTAGCATTTGTTGTTTATCTGATCTGAGTAAGATTTTTTTTGTATAGTTGGATAGGTAGAAATCTTGGTATAATGTTGTCTTAGATTTTCGCGATTATTACACATTGAAATAAAATTAGTTTGAACGGATTTAAAACAACCAAGGGTACTGTTAGTGCCTTCTGCGTAGATTCGGTACGTTTTTCAAGATACGAACTCAGAAATCGTTGGCGGTAGTTGTAAATAATATTTCTTTTATACTTCAAATAGACAAATGTCACCTTAGTCTACCCGTGACCACGAAACCTTTAAAGTGCTCGAAGCGTCGGGATGATAAAAAATAATTAATATACACGATTTAAATCCGTTCAAACTAGTTTTATTTCAAGACATCTTGGTAGTTCCTTAATAGAGAGTGAGACTGAGAGTTTATTTAGACTAAAATAATAAAGGAACATCAAAAGAACGAGCATACTCAACTCAAACTCATATAGTTTATTCATATTGGCCATAAAGGCACTTACGAATCGTGAATTTACATGTAATATATATATTTTTTAATTACCACCGGTTCGAAAAGTAGCGTCAAGCCGAGAAGAACCGGTAAAACACTCGACTGTTAAATATAGTTTTTTTGTTTTGATACAGTTTGCTTTCAAAATCCTGCCAGAAAATCAAAGGGTATTATGTCCACACATTAATAAATAATTTTATCACTCATATAATAATTTACTGTGTAATAAACTTTATAAGTTAAGGTTTTTGTAATGTAGGTTTTAAACCTGGCAAGTGGCAAATTTAAAATGGTTTGCGGGATCTTATAATAAATGCGTATACCAAGCCCCAAAAAAGACGTATTCACCTTATGTGGTCTAAAACTTGGTGTGACTAGTTTATTTTTGCTTCTTATGTTTTTGCTATGTTTATATCAGACAGAACAACGAAAGAATGGTCTACTCTTTGCCTGTTTACACAAAGATAATATCGAATGGGGCTCGTTCGTGTTCGTTTAGTATAAAGGCATGTTATATTTACCTATTGAAAAATCAAACGCTGAATTATTATGAATAATGAAAACACGGCTAATATTGACAGTACATTTTATAGTGTAATAAATTAACTACATTAACATTTTTACAAAATATGGTGACCGCACTAGTGACTAGTGTACTGTGTGTTATGTGTCTCGTCGTCGTCGTCGTCATCAGCCAATCGCAGTCCACTGCTGGACATAGGCCTCCCCAAGTTTGCGCCAAACATCCCAATCTTCCGCAACCCTCATCCAGCCTGCTCCGGCAATCCTGCGTATGTCATCAGTCCAGCGGGCCGGAGCACGTCCTACACTACGTTTACCAAGACGCGGTCTCGACTCCAAGACTCGTCTGCTCCAACGGTCATGTGACAGACGTGGCCGGCCCATTGCCACGTGTCTCGGACAACACGTAAAGCAGTCGGTCCCGGGTGGTAAACAGTGCTGTTGTGGAAAGACCACAAGGTCGCCTTATAACGATTGTCACTCATAGTAGATAAATATTCTAATCCAAATGGTTACTGGCTTGCCATGTAATGGCTCTGGGTTGTGAAAGTCAGACGGCAATTGCTCTGCATAAAAATCAGTAACTTATCAATACCTAGGCTAGAATAAAACAGACTCTGGCTAAGTCCGGGAAAAATGCTAGGAAAAAGAAGACAATTTTACAAAATTTAAATAGTCAATCCCTCCAGTAAATTCTGTTCCTCATTTGATTATTTTTATATAAAGAATCTTTTAATCAGGAATGTAAACACTACAAGGGCACAATTGTACAAACTCGCACAGGTCCCGGAAAATACTATTCACGGTACTGTATCTTGGTGACCGAGCTTCACTTTGAGTTTGACGCAATCTTGTCGAGTTTTGAGGTAGGTACCAGATAAAGTTAAATACAAAATTTGATCAAAATTAGTACAGGCGCTTCAGAGATACACAAAACAAATTCACAAAGACATAGGTATATAAACATGTATAAATATACTATTATTATAAATAGGAAATATGTGTATGTATGAATGTTTATAGATATTAGTGTAACGAATAAACTCGTACTGGACTGATTTCTGGAATTGTTTCACCCTTAGAAAACTCCATTTTTCCTACGTATCTCTATTTATAACCTTTATTTAATCCATGCGAAGCCATGACGACTCGTTCATGTACGTATGAATATGGTAAGTTTTTATTAAGGAATTGCTTGTTTTAAGTTATAAAATATTATATTACTCACAAAATATATAAAGATTTATCATCATGTTAAAAATTAGGTACTTTACATTGTGTTTTTATTATTATTTTTAAATGTGTATATATTTTTCAACTTTCACGAATTAAAATTAACTATTTGAAATAACAGGTAAAATCGTGATAACTAACATGCATACATAATATATGTATTTCATATTTTTGCCGATGCCGAACAAGTTTCATCATGGTCATCAGCAAGTGACTAAACTACTCCTGTGGTGGTCACGAGTAAATGGCCAATCAGCTGCACTTGTCGTAGTCATTAGCAAATGACCAATCAACTGAACCTGTCGTGGTCACGAGTAAGTGACCAATCAACTGCACATATCGTGGTCACGAGCAAATGACCAATCAGCTGCACCTGCGTTCGTCACGAGTAACTGCGCAATCAGCTGCATCTGTTATGGTCACGAGTAAGTGGCCAATTAGTTGCACCTGTGATGGTCACGAGTTACTGACCAATCAGCTGCACCTGTCGTGACCAATCAACTGAACCTGTCGTGGTTACGAGCATGTGACCAATCAACTGAACCTGTCATGATAACGAGTAAGTGATCAATCAACTGCACATATCGTGGTCACGAGCAAATGACCAATCAGCTGCACCTGCGTTCGTCACGAGTAACTGAGCAATCTGCTGCATTTGTTATGGTCACGAGTAAGTGACCAATTAGTTGCACCTGTGGTGGTCATGAGTAACTGACCAATCAGCTGCACCTGTCGTGACCAATCAACTGAACCTGTCGTGGTTACGAGCATGTGACCAATCAACTGAACCTGTCATGATAACGAGTAAGTGATCAATCAACTGCACATATCGTGGTCACGAGCAAATGACCAATCAGCTGCACCTGCGTTCGTCACGAGTAACTGAGCAATCTGCTGCATTTGTTATGGTCACGAGTAAGTGACCAATTAGTTGCACCTGTGGTGGTCATGAGTAACTGACCAATCAGCTGCACCTGTCGTGACCAGTCAACTGAACCTATCGTGGTTACGAGCATGTGACCGATCAACTTAACCTGTCGTGGTCACGGGAAAGTGAACAATCAACTGCAGCTGTCGTGGTCACGAGCAAATGACCAATCAGCTTCAAATTGCACCCATTGTGATTCAAATTTGTAAAATATCATGATAGTTTTGATGATAGTAATATAGTAAAATATAATGATCGTTAACAAGTAATAAGACCTAAGCAAAAAAAAGGAAAATTCTATGAAAAAATCGATAAAAGATGTCATAGATAGATACTATTGGGTATTAACTAAAAATTCAAATTCAAAATTTTCAAATTCCAATCATGTATTTGCAAGAATATGGTCATAAAAGATATTAAATTGATCATTATTTTCTAGACATATGCAACCGATATCGGTATGCAAATATTTTAATATGGCACACATGCAGTAAAATATAAAATATAAGGGGATCAATTTAAAGAATTATGTTGTATGGGCATATTATGATGAACGAGATAATTATAAAATGAAAATAATCTTTAAATCGACCACTTCCATTTTTAAGTCGGGTAAAAGTAGAGGCGGCGGAGGATTAAGAGGCCGCAATATTGAAACTTCTTTTAGAACTTGTACTATTATTTTATAAGGATGTTATAAAACATCAAGTAACGTACCTAGTAAGCTACTTGCAACTTGTAAAAAACTTGTAAAGTAAAGTTGAACGAGAAAACAAAAAGCTAAATTATCGGCCAGAGTCAAACCATCTTCAATATAAGATCTTTTTTTTAAGACTGGATATTGTGAAACAGCACCAACACCAAATCCATATAATATAATAATCAGTTATGATTGAAGTTTTAAATATGTATGTATGATGTATGCAATAAAGTATAGTAAATAAATAAATATATTTAGAAGTGCTAGATTACGCAGCTTAAAACACAAGTACCTAATATGCACCAGTTAGTATTTTCCTCTTGACGTATCCAAAAGAAATTTTTCGCGCGGTTCCGTACAAACTTCGTGACATATGCATCGATGGATAGTACGACAACTGGAATTACGGTCCGTATTAATTTAGTTTCATTCAATGTCGATAGATTAAAAGCTGTGAAACTCCTAAATTAACGTGAAAAAAGGATACTTTACTATTAAAAAAATTGTATGTTTCGACAGTCCCAAGGGAAACAAGATTTATGGGGACAATTTATCTCATTGACTTACGTGTAGGATCATAAAATTCGACATGAACTAATATAATGTACCGGCGCCGTGCGGGCTAACGCGCACTTGATCGGTTCTTCTTATTAATATCAAATTATTATAATGAGTTTGAAGCCTCGATCGTCCGCTGGTTACAGGCTATGTGACGATACATCAAATTACATATGTTGTCTTCTAGATGACATACGAGTACAGTCTTGAAGTAAAAAAATCTTCAATAATTTCGAATTTATTATCAAATGAAAGGAATTAATTAGCAAAATTTATCTAAAATAATAATGAAAAGTTCTAAAACTGTCCGACTACTTAAAAGTATGAAACAAAAAATATAAGGGTCGTGGTCGTATGCAACTTACTCCAATAAGTAATACATTGCAGGGAAAGTAGTTTTAGAACTTATTTTTTGCATATAGATTTCAAACAAAAAAATATATATTTTCTAAAATTGATAGTCCTTATCATATGTTCAAAGAACAATTTTCGAAATTTACAATTGTTTGAAACCAATTTCGTACAATAAAATACCTCACGATTTTTAGTATCTAATCGAATTTTATTCGATGAAATGAAATTAAGTGAAGGCTTTCGAAAATAAAAAAAAAAAAGAAATTCTGCGGTATTTCGAAAAAATAGCTAATTCCGAGATATTCGGAGTTTTATATTTTCTAAAAAAGTTAATAAACAAATTAAAACCTTTTAAAAATAAAATAATTTGATATGAATATATGAACTCTTCTTACCATAGGTACACATTGCAAATGATTCTAATCTTTTCTATTTAGTTAAATTAAATTTTTTATTATCATCGGCAAATTATAAAATACTATACTTGAAAACTTTTTTTACCGTAAATATTCATTACTCATTAGTAAGGAAATATGTAAATAAAGAACAAAAAAAATATGTCAGGTTTGGACTCGCGTCCTTAAAAACGTTAAGTTAAATATTAATTAAGCGACAGTTTGTACGCATATAATATAATAATAAAAATTGTTACCAATGGATAAATAAGGGCATGGGCAATTTTGAGCTCATGGATGTATATCTATATCTATACGTATAATAGATAAAACAAAGTCGGGTTTGTTACAACACTTATAACTCGAGATCCGCTGAACCAATTTTAATGATTATTGATTCGTTGGATTTGTCTCCGCCCCGAATAGCAGAATACATCCTAAAAACAATGAAAAATAGATATGTGTAATAATTTCAATAAGTGCTGATTTGTTTCATACATGTCAAATTTTTGTTGTCCAATGCTGTCAATTGCTGTAACAACTACTCATGTGAGCCATCAGAAATTTATTTTTTGTAAAATATCTCGAAAGTTCGGGTACTGTCTTATTTGTTTGTTTAAGACATTAATTTGTGTAAATTATTTATTAATTATTTATTTTTAATTCCCGAAAATAATACCTAAGATTTATTCTACAGGTTAACAAAAGTGTAAATTTCTTTCATAATGAAAACTTACGTGGTTATTACTCATATTTAAAATAACATAACGGGTACTACTCACGTTAATAAAAAT